>MU186265.1:0-29334 GCA_016904865.1 Pissodes strobi | reverse complement strand
TTCGAACCCCAAATTGCAGCTGGCAATTCGTTTAAAATGGGTAAAAATATGTCAGAAAACCCTATACACGCCCAGCCATCTACCTGCCAAGGAAACTTGACTTCGACTATTACATTACAGAGCGCTCCTCATTTCAAATATTTATACAGACATAGCCTTCCAACCTATCGGCAAACAAATCACCTTCGAACCACACGTTGCAGCTGGCAATTCGTTTAAAATATCTGCCACAGCCATCTACTTGCCAAGAACCATTTATAACCTAATATTCCACTTTGGTTACGCTCGTGCCGCTCAGCTTTAAAAATTGCCCACGTGGGTGATGATCGAAATGTATTATCTGGCCATATGACTGAATATCGCGCATATGCAGATCACTCTCGCCAAATTAGCCCATTTTCCTTACAATAATACGATGTCCTTTTATTATTTTCGCATGTCATCATATAATTTTCATTTTGTTATGGAAGAAGAGTATTTGTATATTTTTCTAATATATATGTTCCAACATAACTGGTCGTTCTTCCATTACGATAACCATGAATAATTCCATGTTAGGTTGGAATTTGGAACTACAATACAGTTTTATCCACAATACCGAAGCATATTGTGGATGTACCATAAAAATGGAAGACAATATAACAACAGAGACAAGTTAGATAGGGTACACTATATTATCGCCAAGGTTTTTAAACCTACCTTCGAGGATGTGTTTAAGAATGTTGAAGTGTGACGGGCATCAGGACAGACGGCTCACCCATCTCAGCTTTGCCGACGATGCTGTTATAATTGTCTTACCCCTGGAAGAAATCCAGGAAAAGCTCATACAATTCCACTATGCTTCGGAATAGAACATGCAGGATTGAAGATGATTATGACAAAGATAATGGACAACAGCCACGTAAATAGAAAACGTCCAAAAATGCCCGGGACACACCGTCAAACTGGGCAAAAGACAATAGGGTGGTTGAAATAACAAGACGAATCATAGGTGGGCAATTTTCGGAAAGCTGTACTGAACAGGCCGATTCCAAATAAGCTAACATATGACATATTTTATGGTCTGGAGACAATGACAATTACTGCTGTTCAGAGAAGGGCGAATTCGCCGCCTTTCTGGATCTTTTTATCACCACAAATCCTGACCAGTACACAATTACAATTGGTCCGCCATTAGGTACTTCCAACCACAAACTTATTACAACCGTTTGTGAATTGCCACTTCTACAGAAGGATCCACCATTGCCTCGCAAAATCTGGCATTATAATTCTCCAAACTGGGACGATATAAGGGAGTTCTACTTAGATTTTCCTTGGCTCGACGTCTGCTTTGGCACTAACGACCCGTCAGTCTGCTGTGAAGAGATTACTCAAGTAATTTCCTCAGGAATGGAAGGATACATCCCAAATTCCATCAAGTTGCCGTCAAAAGGAAAGCCCTGGTTTGACAGAAAATGCGAGAGCTGTAGGTAGGAAACAGCAAGCCTACAAGTACTGGCAGCAAAATCAGACCGCTGAAAATCGCAATTATTTTGTGGAAGCAAGAAACAAATGCAAACGTGTGATCGACGAAACTAAAGATAAGCACAATCAAAGGACCAGAAATAAACTTTTGCAATGCCCCAGTGGCTCCAGAAATTTCTGGTCGGTAGCAAAGGCAGTAAGTAATAACTTTACAAAAACTCTCTCCCACCTTTGACAGACTTGACGGCGACTACAGCCAAGAAAAAAGCAAACATGCTCGCCAAAACGTTTTCATCGAACTCTACCTTGGATGTCCCTCAAGGCAAGGCTCTCCCCACCATATCGAACATCAACACTACCATGGCAGAAATCAAGTTTTATCACCGTGATATTCGTAAAGACCTTAAAGAACTAGATACGCAAAAGGCATCAGGACCGGACGGAATACCTGCCATCGTGTTAAAGAACTGCGCCAACGAACTAACACCCGTTTTTTTCAGGCTTTGTTCTCTGTCTTGCGGAAAAGGGATTTACCCATCTTCTTGGAAAGTCGCTCGAGTGCAACCTGTTCCAAAAAAAGGTAAGAAAACCACGCCCTCAAACTATCGCCCAATTGCCCTGCTTCCAATAATCTCCAAAGTCATAGAACGTGTAGTCAATCAGCAACTACTCAAGTGCCAAAGAGCTATGAAAAGACCTATGCTTGGAATTATACGTAAAGTTTCAGAGATCACATCAAACAGACTTCAGACTCCAAAAGGTCTTCGGTTGGATATCTTTCCAAGCAAACCAAAGAGACATTATATTGTCACTTGCATGCTGACGACCACGCCTATCGAAGCATCCAATTGGTCAACTCTGGAAAAGATCGACAGATAATATCCAAATAATCCACGGAAGAAATTGTTAAAAAAGACGTCGAACTACAATATATGAAGGGAATTAAAGGAGGCCTACATCCATCAGTGAATAAGACAGTGAACGAATATGATATTATGTGGCGCTAAATTTAACTCATGAAGAACTTTGTCTTTTCCAGTACTTTTTGTCTCCTGGTCCCAAACATACCAATCTTTTTAAAATCATTTAACACTAATGAAGATTATAATGTTACATTTTTCACTTGGGTTCTCACAAAATTACAACTTTTACTATTTTAAATTAATGCTTTCGTTATTCTTTATCACTGTGTATACAGTGTTGTATAATTAAACACACTAAACTACTCTAAAAGCTCTTTACAATTCAACACACGATGATGAACTAAAACTACACGCGTTCTGCGCCTATTTATATCCAGTCTAATGTATCTCGGGAATACTCCGGACGAAGCACGAGGCTTCTCTACTATTCTCGATCAAAGCTGCACGCATCGGGAAAATACCACAGCTCCCGAATGTTCTCGGCCGGCGATGACTCATACGAAAGAACATATACGCGACAAGGCTAGTTCTATAGGGTAGCACAAAAACATTCGGATGGCCTTTAGCCGTGTCAATATTTTGTGTATAAGTAAGTATAAGACACTAACTCAAACATGTTTTTTGAAATCATCAATTTCATTATCATTTTATTATAAAAAATTATTAGTATTCTGCATTCACTTGCGCTTATTGGAAAAACTGAAAATGTGGCGCATTAAACATGCAGATGCGTTTGAGACATTTCGTACTGTCAACTATTTCTACATTATATGTTAAACTTGCAACGTTCTTTTATAAGCTGAAAATACCCTTATCATGAAGATTATTATAAAATAATACTCTTAATTTTGTGTAAATACAGATCTTCGAGAGGATATGATAACGACTATCAAATTAAACTGTTTTTAATTCGATCTCATGTAGCTTTATTCTTCAAGTCAGCTCTGTTTTTTCCATAATGACGTTTATTTACCATAGATGCAATAAAATTAGTATAAATCCGTCAAAAAATGATTGAGATATTGAAAGACAAGACACATGTGAATATCTCTATAAAGCTAAAGCCAAAAACTCTATACATATGAAAAAACAACTAATAAGTCAATATCATATTTTGCGGATTGGGATACAGGAAGCAAATATATGTTACTAAATGATGCAGTGCGAACACACATGTTATGTAAAAACAATTAACTAAACCAAAAATGAGATGTTATGCACAAATAATAAGCAAATTACAAAGAAATTAATCAATTCTATAACAGCACAAAGGTAATCTTAACAACTGAAGAATTTTGCTTCAACTGAGCTAATTTCTGACATTTGATAATATAATTATAATCTTCTTCATATATTGACAGCAAATTACCAATTTGGCAGGCAAATAACAAAGTATAAATTTTCCTGCATGAGCTGTAAAGTGAAAATATGGAAACTAAATGTCGAACTTTATGATTATTAACATATACATTTCTACCCAACTAACAACTGCGATTTCTATTGATTTTTTATAAAATTTATCACGAAGAACTAACTCAACTAATATAATAAGATCTAAACAGTCTATGATACTGTAATTACAGCTAGAAAGTGGGGCACGTATTCTCGAAAATAGAACAGGGCAATTTTGCTGAGAAAACAACTTTATATAAGTACGCAGCGTAGTTTTGGATACTTTTTTGTAGAATGCAATTTATGATTGTTTTTAGACTGACGAATTGTTAATTCAATATACAATATTTGCTAGAATTAAACAGCGGCAGCCAACGTAATTTTACTGTCGCTGGTAGCGTCAGCAAAATATTTTTTCTGCTGCTGAGCATTTTCGTCAATACAAAGTGGAAATTTACTACATAGTTGAAGACATTTGGTAATATTTATAGGTCATTATTGCTTACATATCATTTTGATAGAAACAAACGTAACTTTTTTGCTTAGCCAACCTTGTAGGCGCCTTTAGCGCTCATTTGCCGCTGTAATAATAATTAAAACCTTAAAAGTTTTATTCCTCCAAAGTTTACCTACTCACTATGTTCAGAATTTCAGTCCAATCTTACATTTTCTTATCGAAATGTCCGGGTAATGACCATAGTGATAACATAACATCTTCTTCTTCTTCTTCTGTTACTATGACCATTCAACGATCGTTGGTTATCATGTTGGCTACCATGTTGACAATTATTGCTTTATTGACAGCTGCTCGCAAAAGTTGAACCGTAGATTTCCCATACCACTGCCTCAAATTTTTCAACCACGATTTTCTCCTTCTCCCGAGACTACGCTTGCCCAGTATTTTTCCTTCCATAATAAGATGCAGGATCTCATACTTCTTCGGGTGCCTTATAACATGACCAAAATACTTTAATTTGCGTCTTTTGATGGTTTCAAATATTTTCAGATCTTTGGCCATACGATTGAGAACTATGTTACAAACTCTGTCAACCCGGCTGATCTTTAGTAAACCCCGGTACACCCACATCTCGAATGACTTCAGACGTTTAAGCATCATTTCTGTGAGTGTCCATGCTTCCATGTCGTACAAGAGTACTGGAAAAACATAGCAGCGTACCATTTTCATTCGCAATTTCAATGTTAGGTTGACTGGTTAACACTTTTTTCATTTTCATAAAGGCGGCTCGGGCTTTTTCTATCCGTGTTTCGATTTCCACAGTTGGGTCCCACTGATCGTTGATGTTGCCACCGAGATACACCAATTTATGAACTCTCTCCAGCTTTGTGCTGTTGACCGTGATGCCGTTATGCCTAAAATTAGGTTCTTTGCTAATAGTCATATATTTTGTTTTATTGACATTGAGTCTTAAGCCAAATTGTGAACAAGTGTTGGTTATCTTATTCATTAGGTGTTGTAGATCTTCTTCGTTATTAGTGATAACTAGTGTATCACCGGCGTATCTGGTATTATTTACGTTGACCCCGTTGATATTAATTCCTTCAGTAGCATCATTGTGAGTCTCATTGAATATTTTTCAAAGTCGATCGAACAAAGGAATACATCATAGTTAACATCACGTCATCTTTGGATTAGGTTTTATAGCTTAAGGTTTTATACTAAATAGCTGCTGAAGATGAACTGAATGTGCCGATATTGCCGATTCAGAGCGCGGCATACGATGCCGGTCTGATCTTACCGTTCCGAGCCGACCGATCCGAGTGGATTCAGTGCGCCTCCTGCTTTATAGTTTAAAAATTTCAGTGTCCACTTGATCAGACCCAGTTGCTTTCCCATTTTTGGCGAGTTCTATTGCTCGTTCTATTTCGCTTCTAGTAATTGGTGATCCTGATGTAGCATCAATCATATCACATCCAGATCTCACATCAACAAAAAGTTTTGTTCCATCTATCAAGCTGTTGACTTATATCTCTTATTTTGTTTCCACTTTGATCTTCCGGATAGTGGGTTGGACCCAGTCGATTATTTCCGTTGATTAAACAAGTCGTGTTCAATCTTCCCTAGTATGCCACTCTGCCTTTGTCTGTCTTATTTCCCAGTGTATCCTCTTGTATTCAGTCCCTTCTTTATTCCTATACTTGCGTCTTTGATCCGTAAGGTCTAGAATGTCATCAGTCATCCAATCTTATTTCCGCCTTGCTCTGTTTTCTCTCAGTTCACTATCTAGTATTTCTTTCAGTATGTCTCTAGATCTGTTCCACATTGCTTCCACACTACCTTGCTCTCCTTCGACGGATTTCATTTTTTCTTCTAAAATACTTGTTATGTGTACTCTCGTGTTTTCATCTGTGAGTTTGTCTCCATTCAGTGTGGTTGTTCTGTTGGGCTTTTTGACTTTTTTAAAACGCAGTCTTAATTTTCCTGTCAGGAGATTATGGTCCGTTGGTACATCTGCGCCAGGATATGTTTTTGCAGATAGTAGAAAATGTTCGTACAAATAAAGTCAATTTGATTCCTAACAATTTTTTCAGGTGTCGGCAGGTGATCTTCATGTATATAGCAGACGTTTTGGTAACTTGTAGAATGTGTTGGAGATTATTAGTTTTTCTACGCAGAACGTCGCAAGCCTCTATCATTACGCGCACCCAAGCCATAGTTCCCTATAATGTTCACGTTTTCTTTCCTCAATCTTTGCGTTAAAATCGCCCATAACGATGGTTAATTCGTCGTTCTTTGGCAATGCTAGTACCTGATTTAGGTCACTAAAAATATCTCTATTTGTTCGTAGTACCATCCTGTGGTTGGTGCATATGCTTGCAGGATGTTGAAATCTCTTGTAGTGCTTTGAAGCTGTATAATTATTATTCGGTCTGAAAAATAAACCACACTTTTGATCGCCTTTGTAATTTCCTGGGATATTATTATTGCGACTCCATTTCTGTGTTGTGGACTGTCTTCTTCTCCTGCTTAAACTACGGTATGGTCACCTATTTCTATCCTTCCGGAGTTAGGCTAACGCATTTCACTTATTCCATTTATTTGTAGTCTCTTCATCTCTTTCAAAACGTTGTGTATTTTCCAGGTTCGTACATACTCCTTATGTTCCATGTAACTATTTTATGTATTTTCGATGGATCGAACTTGACTCTAGCTGAACGGGAGATTCTTAGTATTTCTGCTCCATACTCGGGGCTGTTGTATTTGCCAGCCATAATCATGATTTTTCTGGGAAATTAATGTATCTACAAAGTGGTTTTCCATTGCCTTCCTAGTATCTATAATACAGTCGCCCAATTTCGAACAGACGCTGTTTGTAGCCGCTCCCTCGGGATCAGACGCTCCTTGCTAGTTTTGGTCCGCCCCAGGTATTTGATTTCCCCGGCACCGCTCATATCTGGGAGGCATTTCTGTTACCAAGTTTGCCCTCCAGAAATATCTTTCTTTAAACGATAAGTTTTTTGACTGATTGAATACTGTTAACTTCGGAAAAGCTGTTCTTCATATTGCACACTCTCCTATATCCAAAATGTAGTGACTATAGACTATACAATGTTATCACCCTGTTGCTCAATTGATAGAAAGATAGGTATCTACTAATGAGATTTGGGCAGATGATTGTGTATTTTCATGATTTTTCTTTAAATATGGGTGAGTTTTACTCAAATTTCATTGCTTTTTTATGCTTTAAATCTACGATCTCCTTATTTTCATTTCCTCTAGCTTCAATCTTCTCATCTTCGGTCTTTTTATTTTTAACTCCAATCCCGCTACTATCATCATTTTCTACATCAGTCTCTTTTTCTATATTTTCGGTGCTTCTTTTGGTATCTTTACTTTCATCTTGTACTTCCCGGGTTTCCTCTTTTTTATTTTCTTGGATCTTTTCAGTACTTTTGTCAGTCTTTTCTTCCTTCTTCTATAACTTTAATTTCATCTTGCTCTTCTCCAGTTTGTTCTTCTTTGTTTTTTAGGTATTTTTCAGTACTTTAGTCATTTTTTTCAGCGCTATTGGGCCGCATGAATATCATATTTTGACGCATATTATAGGTGCAAAAATTCTATTTAAATTTATTTGTGATGGACATACCCACCTACCCACGCTTTTTAATTTTTATGAGTGGGACCTACATTTTCAGAATTTGTCTGGCAAGTGTTTTTCAATAATGAAGAAGAAAACTTGAAATAACCCACGCTTTTTAATTTTTATGAGTGGGACCTACATTTTCAGAATTTGTCTGGCAAGTGTTTTTCAATAATGAAGAAGAAAACTGAAATAATTAGCGTAGATATAGATAAAGACTTAATTTAAAAGAACTATAGAAATATTTAATAACTTTACATAATCATCTTAAATTTTTGCAATTCCATACAAGCAAAACTTTCCTTCTAATTATCTTAAAACTAACAACTACGTGTCAACTTTGTAATTATTAGTTTGGACTTTGTTCATTTACAACTTAATATATAGCTATCTAATAATAGGTAAACCCGATTGCAGTATATGTAGCTCACTTTTAGAATATTTGACAAATTAGTCGTTAAGAGTACCTTGCGCTTACTGCAAAATAAAATTTATCATACATACCTTAACGTAAGTAGACACGGCATGAACATTGTTCGAGTTCCTTAAAATACTGGACGCCAATGAGGCCACACTCAGTCCAATTGCCCATGATGTGTAACCCTTTAGCTTGATGACGTCATAGGCTGACATAATTACTTGCTTATGGATACCTTTCCAGTTTTCTGTGTCGTTTTCGGTTCCGATTGAAGGGTTGATTTCCCTCAGACGCACACCGGCGACGTTTACACCAGACCAAATGGCAACTACAAAATCACAATAATAACATATTATAAGATAATTAACTTGAACCATTTTTTATTATTGAAGTGAAACTGTTTTAGGTCTTAAGAGTAAATTGGCGAACGCGGTTACACACAACTCTATAAAATGTGTGATACGGCGCCGGCAGGCGAAGCTTAGAAAATGTGTAATAAGGCAAGGCGATCGCATAGAATATTCGACCATTGGTGTCAGCAAATATACATAAAATAGAAATATTATTCTGTTTTGTGGGGATGAAGTTTCACCTCTGATGCGTGGTCCACAAATACACTAATTTTGTTTAATGTATGCACTGGGCTAGTTAAAGATCCACCGAAGCTAATAATTCCATGATTAAGTGCATCCCTATTTACTACAAGAATAGACATGCTAGTTGACTATAAGCCCCGATTCGTTCTAAAATATCCCGGAATTCGTTTTGATAAATCCTAGCAGCGACGGGACGTGTAAACTGCAATGACGGTACTGTAAGTGCCCAAAGTTGATGAAAAAAAGGTTTATATGGCGTAGCTGGCTGTAGTCTAAAAAATTCAAACAAAATCCCATCTTAATATGCTAGTGTGATGGTCGGGCCAGGGTACCCGATTTAATTGAAGAAATGTAAAACTTTTAATTTAAATTTCATAGTTCAAAAATAATTTATTAGAAAAGTCACTTATACCCTTGGACTATAAGCCCAATAATCGGCAGGAAATTCAAAGTTTACTAGACTGGGTTTTAAGCGCGGACTATTCCCCACTTAGTTAAGCATTTCACGCAGATTCCCTCGAAAAACCTTGCTCTAAAAGAACCTCATTGGTTTTAATTTCCCGTCCAGCGAATTAAACGACAGTATTACCTATTAAGGATTTCTTGAACTTTGAACACGCGCGTGCACTAAAAGCCAAAGCTAGGTATGGAAAAATACCGGAAAATACCCGAACCATGTTTTCGCCGAAATCAGGGCAAAGTTGCGTAACATCACGTGTTTCTCGATGCAGGTGTATGGAGATTCTGGATTTCTGGGAGTGTGGGGAACAAAACGCGTAAAAATCCGGCTATAAAAGCATGACCTCATCGAAGAAAAATCAGTCTTATTCTCACCTCTAGTTGCAGGAAGGAGGTCCTTATGGCCAAATGCAAAATTTTATAAGAAAAAGCAGTTGTAGCGGGTCGCTATGCCCGAAAATTATTTAAAAGTTAAAATTAATAATATTCTAGTCGGTAATATGGTCTTAGTTGCGACCATGTCGGAAGTACTATCTCACAGTTTAGAGGTTATAAAAATTAACTAAGTAATTACGACAAAAATCCAGAAAACAGTGTGAAAATTTACACAAACAACGCAAGGGTGAAATTCGGCAGGCAACAAAAGAACTGATGGTTTCCAGACGCAATTAAGGTTACTTCAGCAGGTTCCAGGACTAGAGATAAAATTATAGACAGTAAGTGTAATTTTAAAATAATAATAATGCTTAGAGTACTAGGATAAGAGTGACTATTTGATTTGATGCCATATGTAATTCAGTGCCTATTATGAAAAATTACACCATGCTAAAGACACCCTGTATTAATTTTTGCATGATACCTTGTGGTCCATTATGTTCTGAATATTAAGAATAACTCATTAAAAAATTCACTAAAGCTTTAATCCATCTGCATTTTATTTAATTAACCATTGTACAATTTATCATGGCCATAAGCCACGAACGTAGAAACTATCGGTAATTGTAGGTATGCAATTTAATCACTGCAGGCAATCTTGTTAATCGACTTATTTTAGTGGTAATTAAAAATTGCTTGACTGGCTCTACTTAACGTACATGCTACCAATAAAAGATTGGAAATTCTAGGAAGGCTAATACACTGAAATAAATTCCTAATGCCTAAAGAATAAGAGCCAGCCTAAAATGGTGTATTTACTTTGCGGTACAAATATTGATTTGGCGACCTGTAGATACGAGGACAATTCAAAAAGATATTAAGAGAATAACTATTATAACCGTTTTTAAGTTTAAGATAATGCTCCCTTTCAAATGTGTGTGTTTTCCACATTATTAACTAGTAGATTACAATTGATGGTTTATTTATTTAAAACGAAACGGATGCGGCGTACAATTCATTTTTAATCATTATCAGATTAAAATTGTTGGTTTATTTATTTAAAACGAAACTGATGTGTGCGTACAATCATTCTAATTAATTAATAGATAAAAATTGTTGGTTTAATAATTTAACAACAAACTTGAGATGGCATACATACATTTTAAATATATTAAAATATAATAAATATAACTGAGTGTAGAAATACGTACTGATAAGAGGCATAAAGTGGGTTCCAAATTCATGGAAAATATGGGTGGTTGCCCAGGCGCATAAGGAAAGTATTTTACGTCGAAATTCGGGTGTCAACACACTGGTACTGAGAACCCTGTTATGTTATAGATAACGAACAGGAGGTGCAGAAAAGGCCGAATTTAAAGTAAGTAAATGGAATAGGGTAAATCGGCGTTCGTTAATTGTTACACTAGAACAATAGAACAGACTCGCTGTATGAGTGATTAGCTGGTCCCTCAGTCTTCGGATTAGACTATTTAGAATATAGAAATGCTTCTCTCAGTTGATATGCTCGTCTGTGTACCTACTTACCATTTGCACTTATAAATTCTGTAGCTGTATTTGGTCCCCAGCGCAGTTTCATTGACCGATCTGAGTATGAAGTGTAAATCGATGCCAGATGCACATATGAAATTGTTTTGAATTTTGGGCATGTCTTGGGTTAGTTCTGGATATCTTTTTGTTGCTCCCGGAGCGAACGAGCGAGGCGAGTATGGATAAAATGTATATATAAATGCTCTCGGCACAGTTATACGAATATATCCCAGTAGATTTATTTAGTGATAACCCAAACTAACCCAACTTAGTAACGATATTTGTCAGAATAGAAGTATGTTGTTACACGTCTTCAAATATTAAAACATAATTCATTACCGGTCGCTAGCTTCGCTCGTTGCCGGAGCAAAGCCAACTAGCCAAACCTAATCCAAAACATGCCCAAAATCCAAAAAAACTTCTGTACATTCCGTACACAGATTTTGCACTCGTACTCTGATTGGAGCGATTGATGTTAAATTCGAATCTGTCTAAACAAATTACGCTATGTGCCGAATACATATATGGAATGTATAATAAATGCTTACAGTTTACTCATCTCGTAAATGGCGATTTTACGTGAACGAGTGCTTTGGGTGAAACTTGTATAGGTCAGTGGTTGAAACGAACCTTCCGCCACTGACCTATAGATACCTATGCCTTCCGCACGAAGCACAAGAAACACAATGAGGCACGACTGATGAGAATAGAAACCAAACTGAGTCAACAAGACCAGATTCTTATTTTTTACTTTGAACAAAGAGCTAAAAAATTGAGCGAGACTGCTAGTACTCGAGGTGCTGATGTGCAAACATATGTCCTATATCGGCATCATGTACATGAAAATCTAATACCGCCCTAGCGGCTAGCTTTTTAGAAGCGCCACTTGAGTCTTTGCAATCGCGACCGTCCTGGATTAGCTTGCTCCTCAATGCGCATGGGTTATGATGTCACATCGGTTTACACATTTCCGTCCCATTTGATGAGATTTACCCTCATCATACCGCCGCATCAAAAAGTAATATCAAGGACCGAGCCTGAAATATAATCCCAATTGCATAAATCCATAGAAATTTTTCTCTTAAATAGCGCTAAATCTACTTTTAGCTAGCGTTCAGAAAGTAAATATTTCGTACAATTAAATATAGGCATAACATACCACTAGAATCACCATGTTCCCCGATAATCCATCCGTGTACACTACCAGGTGCAACTCCTAGTTTCTGTGAGATCAAGAACCTGAATCTGGATGTATCTAAGTTTGTGCCAGAGCCAATAACTCTGTTTTTAGGCAGACCACTTAGTTTCCACGCTACGTATGTTAGGATATCCACGGGATTGCTGACGACTAGAATAATGGTGTCCGGAGAATATTGGACCAATTTGGGCACGATGTGTTTTAGGACGTCTGTATTGCGCTGGACTAGATCTAGACGAGATTCACCTTCTTTTTGCCTCACACCTGAAAAATTTAAATATATATTAGATAATCCTGTGTCTAACACATAAATGTGTATGGTAAAAGATTCACTTCTGGTGTGTGGTCCAGAAACCCCCTGATTTTGATTTAGCATTCAATAATTTGTTATTCCGAAATAATTGTTCCTTTCGAAAAAAATTTATTATGTTACATAAAATATATCATACCTGCTGTAATAATACATAGCTTCGACCCAGCAGTAACGGCGTAATCTGTATCTGCAAGGATTTTGGCATTTTTGAGAAACAAGGCTCCGTGTTGTAGATCCATCATTTCACCTTTGAGCTTGTCTGCCATTACGTCGACTAATACTACCTCACTGGAAACACCCTGGAAGGAAATTTGTTCAGAATTGATAGTTGAATTGTTGAATACAACCAAAGAATATTCACTTAATTTAAGACTATAATACTCGAGGCTATATTTAATATTATTTGATTATATTAAATTATTCAAACAATATCAAAGTTATATTTTTTTAACGTTATGGTGGACATAAAAGGGAAGGATGCTGGTATTGTGGGTAACATGGAGATAAGATCAATCTTTCTTGAAGAAACTTTAAGAGGAGGTAGGTATTTGGAGATATCTACTACAATATATCTACATATTTTTCTATTTGTATTGACACTTACAAAAAAATAACTAGTGAGACCCTAGCTAGCAAACATTATTTATTTTTTAAATTTTCGTTCGGATAAAATTTTTTATACAAAAAAAACTTTCTTCACATGAATAAACACTCAATTAACTCACTTGGTGTAAAAACAAATATTAATTATGTTACATTCAGCATTATAAGGACTAAACCGTCATTTTGACATCTTTTTAGGTAAAAAAAAAATCTGTTAAAAAATGAAATGTTGCAATTTTTTTAAAGTTTGGTAATTTTTGAAAGAGAAAATAAGTAGATATTTTAAGAAATTATTCATGATTTCACATTTCAAATTCTTGAGGTGCATAACTTAGAAACAATAGAATGTATCAATCTAACTCGAGAAATTACGGCCTCCTCCCATCACATAAACACCAAATACCGCTTCGCCAAAGAAATAATTGATGGAAAATTCTTCTTTCATAATGAAAATATATTTTTACCTGAGATAAAATACTGAAGGCACATGCCATTCCGACTTGTCCCACTCCAACCACCGTAACTTTGTTGCCAGAGTCCTCAGCAGGTTGTGAGATGAGTGATAATAGGGCGTCTTTGGTGTCCACCATTTTGAACTTTTTCTAAATTCTGAAAATACAATATGCCTGAAAACATATGCCATAAGCAATAAATAATATATGTGGCACTATCGGTGCTCTGTAAAACATGCGGATTGCCTCACTTAAGTGAGACACCCGGATAAATAGAGTTGTGGATTGAGAATTGAGAATTCTTGCCCGTCAATATGGATGAACAAATTGCAAAATTTAAAAATCCACTTGAGATCCAGATATTCTATTTATCAAGTTATGTGGGCCGCTCGATAAATAATAATTATTTATACAGGGTGTATCACGGTCGATGGTACCTTATAGACGTTTACGGAAAACAGGACATTGAATTATTCTGAAAATTCGGCTACATAATAAGTAACTGCTAAAGATCTATCAATGTAAAATGCTTTAGTGATGCAGCATTGCCGCGCTTATATCAAAAAGTAGCAACATTTTTGATATTTCAAATGAAACACCTTGTATACTATCGCATTTTTGGATTCGTATTTGCTTTTTGATTAATTTTGCCTAATACTTTCCTATACCTATCCCTGACGGTTTTCGAGTTATTAACTATTTTCCATATTTATTTTTTTCTGTTGAAGCCATATTTACTATTAAGTTGTTCACTACAATAGCCTAAACAAAATATAGAAATATTGCGCAATATTGGCCATAGACGGCTCAATATAGTTGCTATTGGCTAATATAAGTATTAAACTATTTTTGGTTCATTCATTATATTGCACATTCTTTCAATTGTTTATATAAACGGTCAATATCGTTGCACAATAAGCTATATTACACAATAATATTGACCGTCTAGGGGTCACTTAAGTGACGTCGAACCTGCTTGTCTGGTCATTGCACTGGCGGAGTGTTTCAAGAAAAACGAGAAAAGGAAGCGTAGATGGATGAAGGAGTGGTTTAGGAATAGAAATTATAGTACACCCATGAAAATGTATTGAGTGAACCGAGATAAGTGAGCCAAATGATTTTCGAAACTTCTTGCGGAAGGTGGACGAGGCATCGTTTGATAAACGAGATGAAATACCTTCAAGCCAGCGTTTGTTAATAACACTATGCTATTAAGCATCTGATTTTTTTTATTCTACTGCTTATCAGCATCTGGATGATTCTCCATATATTTGGCTAGCAATTGCGCATATTGTTCAGTCTTCTTTATTTTATTATTGCTGACTTAACGTTCCATAGTGCTAGCAAACATCCACATGGATCCTTGGTGCTGGTAACGAATGATAAAGTTCAATAAATGTCCTCTCATTCCCTTTTTTTAAAGCCGTATTACTCACTACACTACGTTTGGAATACGATTAAATATTAAACAAAACATTGCGCAACATTGCCCACAGAAGGCTCAATATTATATTGTACGATAATTAATATCAAACCATTTTAATTCATTCAATATATTGCACAATCCTGCAGTACATAGGGGAAAAACGGGCAAGGTCGGCATAGCGGGCATCAGATAACAAAAAAAATAGTTATTTATGCAACAAGTGTGTAACATGATCCTTTTTTTATGCCTGGCAATCCTATGAATAAAAAGGGTACTTTACAGATGGGTAGCATAAGAATATTAATAATAATAAAAATATTATTAAATTACTTCACGCACCTAAAATAAATTGCTTTATACACTGCATTAAAAACATGCATTTTACGAATCTTCGAGAGTGCGTAAAGTGAGTATTTTACGCATGGTAGTAGAAAAACTGTTTTTTTACTGCACAAGGCAAATATAATAGTCCAGGAGGCAGTGACGATGTTCGGGACTTATTTTTCCAGTCAGCTAACATGGATAGAATGGTTCGGTTATTAATTCTGAGCAAAATTCATATATATTTACCCATTTCCGATGGGTTGAGGCGGAAAGTGCCTCTTTTTTTCCAGTGATAAAAATAGTTCTAGTATTAAGACGTATACTGAAGTTAAGTAAAATAAAAATAGTCTGGCTAATCTGTGTCTATGGATAATATGTCTGGCAGGTGAAAATTTCCCTCATTTTCGCATTCATGAAAATTTATCAGATGATGGCCTATATTATAATAATCGCTTAAAAGACAATCTGGCTAATGTGGAACACCCCCAAAGCCTTGCCAGAATGCCAGATTCGTCTAATGAATCTCAGGCGCGCTAAATTCGGCACGTTCTATTATACAGGTGATTAGTGATTAGTGTTATTCGTGCATTTGCTTCTTTATGAGAGCATTACACAATGAAATAGAAAAAGCACAGAGTACAGAATTATGATGGGGCAGACTGAAAAATATTTAGTGTGCCAAATTTTGAGAATAAAATTTCCCACAAAGACGGTAAAAATTTCCCTTTTAAAGTACGAAAAAAATTCACTGCCTCCTGGACTAGGTATAATAAACTAAGGTTTGTAACGGTTTCTCACGTTGGTACTAAAATGTCACTTTGCGCATGATCGTAGAAAAATAATATTGTTGGCCAGGTACCTACTTTCTACATTTGCGAAATTCTAAAAATGGTAATAAATTATGATTATCATTAAACTTCTAAAATGATGCATACGTAGGTACTTATTCTGGCTAAATATTTTTTATATATAAAAATAAAATCGTAAATAATAATATTTATTTTTTTAAATGTTTAAATACGCTATTACAAATGTTAAAACTACTAAAAAATTACATAATGGAAAACTTACTTTTGGGTCGGTAAGTAGTAATGTCACAAAAACTTTATGAAAAATGGAAAACCCTGACCAGGCTTTTTAATTTTCAGAAAGAATTCACTAAAAAAACACGTCTAATCGAGGACGGGTAAATTAGTATTGTATAAAATGTATTAAATAATTGAACTAAAAACTGAACCAAGGTTACCAGGCTGTGCAAAAGAAGAGGGAATATCCCATTAATATTAGCGTATGCCCTCAGCCAGCAGCCTCAGTCTTGTTATCCTTTTAGTACAAGAGGGACAGTTTATACCGTACCACTTACGGTATAAACTGTGACCGTACGGTATAAACTGTGACACGGGAATTCCTCTCATAAAACTTGGGGATTATTGCAATGTTGTCATGTCCAATGAGTGAATGACTATTAAGTAATTTCAAGTTATTATACATACTTCAGTGGCGTAACTACTATAAGACAAGTAAGCGCAATGCGTTGGGGCCCCCCAGGCTTGGGGGCCCACTCGTGCAGTGCCTAATATTGAAGGTTTCTGTCCTAGAAACACCTTTCTGTCAAGCAAACACTATTTTTTATTAAGTTCTACATAATTTAATACCTAATGAAAAGTTTGGCAACATCAGCGTCGCGACACTCGTTTTAGTATTTGATACGCTAATTGCTTTTACGTTTTAAAAAGGAGTGGCCACAAAAAATATAAATGCGCCCGCAATTAAAAAAAAACTAAAAAAGAATGGGAAAATGGTTTATTGTTCGACGAAATCGTAGTCTGAGCTAAATACGTCCAAACGCGATGACATTGGGGACAATAATTATATTTCTCAAGATCACTCAGAATATTTGATCGGTATAACACAACTTCTGGTGGCTAAGCCACAGGCATCAGCACAAGCGACCTAATTTTTTTGTGTGCTAAAACTAAAAAGTTCGATGAAGCTGAAATATCGTCAGTCACCTAATATCAAGTAAAGACACAATATTCGAAAGTGATTTAGGTCATTTTGTTAATAAACCATTAAGATGTAAATGTGAAAAAAAACTTTAAAAAATTGAGGTTTCAAGTAAAATTAGGGATGAAAGGAGCTGGGCGTATAAAGAAAAATATTCTACATTTTGAGTTGAGTTGGTGTTCTTATCTATTAGGTTATATTATGTGTCATTAGAAGTGAATTTTACTTCCAAAGCTTTACAAAAAGAAACAATTGCTTTGGACGAAGCTAGTTCTGTTTAACTAAGGAAAAAAGCAATGTGGGAAAACTACCGTCAACGCTATAATGATGTTCTAAAAGAAGCACGAACAACTGCTCTGAAATGGTACATTCCAACTAATTTTAAGAGAAAACGACAAGTTATTAAAAAAAGTATTTTATGAATTAACTTTAGATCATCGTTTTTATTCCACGGAGCATTTTTGAAGTGAAAACTTCTCTCTGAACTTTTTTTTGTGGAGGTTGAATGAGACCGCCCGTCACGTAACGTAACGTAACGCTGCATGTTCCCGTATAGATAGAGGGCTGAAATCAGCAACTTTCAGGGGATGTAGCCGGGTAAAAAGAAGATGCTGGACGAAAACGGGACTCCGTACCCCACCCCGTTTGGCCAAGGAAGGGGGGAGAAGGAAAAACTTAAATCATTAATTTCGGGAGAACGGGAAGAGGTACGGGTTCGAAAATGTTTATGGTTAGTGCGCCACATGGGGGGAGGGGGGGTGTGGGCGGTGCTCTAATTTAAGAGGGGATTTTGGGGTATCTCTACAACGAAGACTTGGATCGAAATTCTGACAAACGATGACCCCGCTAGTTGAAGTTTTCACTTCTATCGTGTGGTCTAAGCACACACAAAATTTTTATTTTTGACATTGGTGTTTTTTATCAGTTATTGACATTATAAAGTCTCAGTTAACAACTAGATTTACAGGTTTAAATAAGATAAGTGGTACCTTTTTGTTTTTGCAACCTAAAAATCTCATAAATTCAACAAAGTCTAAAATCCTTAAGAGCTACAATCAACAAAAATATTCTCAAATCATATTGCAAAATTTCACTTACAATTTATAAAAACAGGAGTTAAATCAAGAAATGACTGCAAAAAAAATTTAAACAAATTTACATTGACCTATTATTTTTTACCATGCCGATTATATATGTGTCAGCTGAAGAATCTTTTAGTAAACTATTTAAGGAATTAAATAGGGCATGCAATATCGATTTCAACATTTATCTTTAATTTCCGTCGAAATTGAAGCTCCCACCAAATTAGATCTTAAATATGCATATGAATTTGCAGTGTGTAAAACGAGAAAAAAACGTTTTAGATTTTAATAAGTTTAAGTCGAGTGCTGCTTTAAACTAGGGAAATTTCATTAATATTTCCAACTTCCTTAATAACTACTACTTGGTTAAAATTTAAGTTATTTTAGAGTTTTGCTTTTTTTGATAAAAAGAAATATTTTAGCATTATATAGAATCCAAGAATTTCCCAAACAATGCAGTTCAATTTAAAAGAAAATACGTAAAATACTATGCGTGACCGCTAAACGAAGAAATAATTTCGTTCTCTATAAATTTGGATTAAACCATTATCAAATTACATGAATTCGACTAATAATATACGCAGTTACATATTATGTAAAATAAATAAAAAAATTAAAGCTGGTTGTTTAATTTTTATTTAATATTTGTGATTTGTTACTGAAAGGGGGCCTCCTTATGTACTTTGCGTTAGGGCCAAAAAATTTTAGTTACGCCACTGCAGATAGTTCATTTATTTCAGTCTTATATCGTTGTTTGAGTTTACTCAAACAACACTTATATAAATCACCTCTATATATTTAAGCAAGGGCGTCTTTAGGATAAGCAAAAGGTCCAAAATGTAGGGGTAAGAAAATAACATTTCTTATATTGCGTAATATAAATATTAATGAATTTTTGTTTTGGACGTCTTTTCGCCGTTTTCTAAAAATAAATAGGTAAAGAAATAACTATAAAATATTAAGGGCTACCTACTACTTACTTCAACTCTGCTTTCAATTTTGAATATGCATTGCATTTATGTTAATGTCATGCTGATACTTGGACGCATTCAAAACACTGATTGATTTAACTGGCGTTTAAAAGTGACTAATTAGAGTTCAAAGTAGTAATTTTCAGATGATTCTTATGGACAATAATGGTTAAATTAAACGCATGATAAGATGGTGTCATATACCTAAGTTTGCGCTAGACCATTCATGCAAGGCCACCTATGGTGGCCTTGATTCATGTGAAGGTTAAACTAATAAGTTGAAATGTTGTATGAATCAACAAATTAATCTCTGGCTCTGGTGTGATAATGCCTGTGAGAGGGTACCTATTTATTATATGGTTTTTACTTATTTTGATATTGTTAAAAATATATAGGTATTAACCATACATTTTTCGAAGATACCACTGACACCTCCAGCCACACCCACGAAGCATCGGAAAGGTCAAGTAGAGGACACTAAATGTAAGGACGTGTTTCACTTATGAAAGACGATTTCTGGACATTGCAAGTTCAAAATAACGTACAATCCATTGAAAGTACCTAAATATTTCATCTTAAATAATGGCGATTGACCATTTTAACTATAATAATACTTTGCAATTTGATATTTTCCGTAATATATTCCACTCATTAATTTCTTTTTTTTTTCTTTCCTGAACTACGATTTGCCTATGATAACTCAGCAGGAATAACACCACTTCACCAATCACAATGCAGCACAGAGAAGCGATTTAATGTTCCAGGAGTTTAAATAAACCATACTTTTTTTTTCAAACAATAATACGTTTACTGACATGACGTGTTCGTGATTAGGGGCTGTAAGCATTACGCCTCGAACTACGCACTGACGATGAGGTGCGGAAGTGAAAAATATCATTTGCTATCATCATAACCGACTCTCTAATAATAATAGTATTATTAATTAGGTAGGAACCTGTACATACATCGCAAAATTCGAGAAATGGTAATTAGCGACATAATAAGCCATGATTATATTTAAACTTCAATAAAAATTATACATAAGTATAGGTACTTTTGGAACGCTAGTAAATGCAGAACAAAACTGAGCGATGTCGCAAAAACTATGGAAGAAAAAAGCCCCGACCAGGCTTAAAAGTTTTCAGTAAAAATGTACTAAAATAATTATAAAGCACGCACGAATCAACGACCGGTGAATTCGTATCTTATCAAATGACTGAACGAAAAGGAATAACTGGAACAAAGTGACTTTACGCGGGCTATATAAAAGGAAGAGGGAAAATCCCATTGATATTGATATTAGCGCACTAATTAGGGCAACTGCTCTAATGCAATTAAGAATTTAAAAATAGTTCAATGAATGAATGACTATTATTAAGCTATAGCAAGGCCACTTATTTTAATATTGTGCATTCTTCTCTCATATCTCGATATTTAGAAAAAATAGTCTCGGGGGTGGAGGTAATAATTTATAAAAGAATATAATATTTTTTATTTTGCAAAATCTTGTAGAACCCGACGCGCATATAAAATGCTAATTAATTTTTGTTTTGAGCATCTTTTCTCGTTTTTCTAAAAATAAATAGGTAAAGTAAAAACTATAAAAAAATTAAGACTAATACTTTGAGCTTTAAATTAATTAGCGTTTTGAATATCACACAATATGAGATTGATACATTCAAGACACTGATTAATTTAACGAGCGATTAAAATGACTAATTAGAGTTCAAAGTGATAGCCCTAATTCGGCTCTAAAATAATTTTGAGATAATCCTTATGGGCAATAATGTTTAAATTAACCGCCTGATATAATGGTATAGGAATATAATTATTTTTAGCATCACTCTGCAAAAACCGGAAAACCCAGTCATATTTAAGTTGGAAATGCAATGAAGTTGAGCTAGCCCATCCATGTGAGGATTAAATTGATTAAGGTGAAATGTTGCGAAATATCACATATCTTATTGTTACGTTTTTCCCATGGGTTCTTAACAGAATTACAACTTTGCTATTTTCAACTAATACTCTCTTTATTCACTACCACTGTATACAATTTAACTCACTAAACTAGTCTTATAACTTTACCACTAATATCTATTCAACACTCAATTATTAACTGAACTGAACTAACTAACCGACTGACTGACTAACATTCGCCTTAGGTCTGCTTATATATAATCTTAAATCTATCACGAATATTCGGGAAGTATTCCGAGCCACTCTATACGATCTCGACGAGGCCATCGAGATAATTCCAGCGATCCTGTTCGCAGCCGGCCGGGTGATGACTCATACAGACAAAGAAGCGAGGGGCACGGCGGCTAGTTGTATAGGGTAGCACAAAAACGTTCGGATGGTTGTTAGGTTAGCCGTAACATTATGAATCATCAAATGAATTTCTGGCATGATAATACGTGTGAGAGGATAGGTAGGTATTATATGGTTTTTTACTTTATACTTATTTTTATATTATTAAAAGTAATAGTTGGGTATGAGCCATACAGTTTTAGAGGATACCTACTTATAGGTGGTAGATACATAACAGATATTTGGTTTAAGGGTTATAGAATCAATTGACACCTCCAGCCACACCCACACAGCATCGGAAAGATCAAGTAGAGGAGACTAAATAAGCAGGTGTTTCACTTATGAAAGACAAAGACAATTTCTGGATATTGCAAGCTCAAAATAACCTATAATAAACTCATTGAAAGCAAGTATTTCCGTTTAAATAATGGTGATTTTTCATTTTAACTATAATAATACTTTGCAATTTGAGATTTTCAAAAATAGGTAGGTATATTATTATCTACTTATTCATTTCTGTTTTTCCCTTCCTGAACTCCGACGTGTCCACGACAATTTAGCAGAAATAAAACCAGTCTACCGCTCTCAATATAAAAGCACACAGAAGCGATTTAATGTTCCAGGATTTTAAATAAACCATAGTTTTTTTTTTAAACAATAATACGTTCACTGACACGACGTGATGGTGAATATGGGGGCAGGGGCTGTAAGCATCTACGCACTGACGATGACTTGCGGACGTGACAAATAACATTTGCTATCATCATAACCGACTCTCTAATAACAAGGTGACCTTACGCGGGCTATATAAAACGAAGAGGTAAAATACCATTGATTAGCGCATGCCCCAATTTTGCTGGTACAAGAGGGACTGAAGATTCATGGGACAGAGGTCAAGAGGGAATTCCTTTCACTAATTAGAGGCAATTGCACTGTTGCCATTACTAATTTAATAAAAATAGTTCAATGAATGGATGACTAGCAATAGCAAGTTCACTTACTTACAAATAGTGCATTCGTTTCTCATATATTATCTCGGTATTTAAGCAAGGGCCTTCTTAGGGAGAAAGTCTCGGGGGTGGGGGTAATAACTTATAAAAGAATATATCTAATATTTTTTAATTTGCAAAATGTTCTAAAACCCGACGCGTTGAGACGCATATAAAATATTAATTAATTTTTGTTTTGAGTATCTTTTCTCGTTTTTCTAAAAATAAATAGGTAAAGTAAAAAACTATAAAAGATAATACCAATACTTTGAGCTTTGAATTAATCAGCGTTTTGAATATCACACAATATGGCAATGATACATTCAACACTGATTAATTTAACGAGCGAATAAAATTACTAATTAGAGTTCAACGTAGTGGCCCTAATTCGGTCCTAAAATAATGTTCAGATAATCCTTATTGGGCAAAAATGTTTATATTAAACGCCTGATACCTATAATGGTATAGCAATATAATTATTTTTAGCATCACTCTGCAAAAATCCAGTCACAATTAAGTTGGAAATGCAATGAAGTTGAGTTAGCCCATCCATGTGAGGATTAAACTGATTAAGTTGAAATGTTGTGAAATATCACATATCTTATGAATCGTCAAATGAATTTCTGGTGTAATAATAGGTACGTGTGAGGGGATAGGTAGGTATTATAATATGTTTTTTACTTTATACCTTTTACTTATCTTTATATTATTAAAACTAATAGGTATGAGCCATACAATTTTAGAGAATACCTATAAGTAGGTAGATATGTTATATCTATATAACACATATTTGATTTAAGGGGCTATAGATATAGGATCCATTGACACCTCCAGCCTCCAGCCACGCCCACGAAGCATCGGAAAGGTCAAATAGAGGACACATTACGAACGTGTTTCCGAGCATGTTTCACTTATGAAAGACAAAATCCGGATAATGCAAGTTCAAAATATGGGATAATACACCCATTGAAAGCATGTATTTTAAATTTTAACTATAATAATACTTTGCAATTTGAGTTTTTCCATAATAGGTATAGTATATTATCATTGTTGTATTATCTACTCATTCATTTCCGTTTATCCCTTCCTGAACCTCGACTTGTCCACAGCAATTCAGTAGAAATCAAACCATTCTACCGTTCTCAATATAATGCTCCAGAATTAAAAAAAAACTATTTTTTTTTTTGAAACAATAATACGTTCTCTAACATGACGTCTTCGTGAATAGGGGCTGTAAGCATCTACGCACTGACGATGACGTGCGGACATGACAAAAAACATTTGCTATTATCATAACCGACTCTCTAATAAACTTACTTTGGAACGGTATTGTTACGTTTTTCCCGTGGGTTCTTAGCAGAATTACAACTTTGCTATTTTCAACTAATACTCTCTTTATTCACTACCACTGTATACAATATAACTCACTAAACTAGTCTTATAACTTTACCACTAATAACTATTCAACACTCAATGATTAACTGAACTGAACTGACTAACATTCGCCTTAGGTCTGCTTATATATAATCTCAAATCTATCACGAATATTCGGGAAGTATTCCGAGGCCACTCTATATGATCTCGACGAGGCCATCGAGATAATTCCAGTCCAGCGATCCTGAAACTTCGCGACCGGCCGGGCGATGAGTCATACAGACAAAGAAGCGAGGGGCACGGCGCGGCGGCGGCGGCTAGTTCTATAGGGTAGCACAAAAACGTTCGGATGGCTGTTAGTCGTGACATTGCCTCCCTCTTAAACCTGATCGTCCCGATCAGATACTGCATGTCCGTGGTATGCTTTCAGTCTGTCGAGGTGAACAACTTTCAGTTTGCTTCTGAGACTACGCTGAATTCTATACACAACGTCATTAATTCTTTTGATGACTGTATAGGGTCCTTCCCATACTGGCGTTATCTTGGGAGATCTTCCTTTCTTCCTTTGTGGATTATATAACCAGACTTTATCGTTCATCTGAAATCCCATAGAATTAGCTTTGAGATCATATCGTGTCTTCATTCGGTCGCTGGCTTTCTCCGTGTTTTCTCTGACTAATTCATGGACGTATAGTAACCTTAAGGGAGTCTGCGTAGTCTTGAATTTCCATATCCTGGTTGTCTGACGTTCCGAATAATAGGTCACAGGGTAAACGGAGTTCTCTTCCAAATAAAACCATGGCTGGTGTTAGTCCTGTCGTGTCATGGACTGCTGATCTATAGGCCATTAAAAATAGTGGTATGTGTTGGTCCCAATCCTTCTGATGTTCATCTACGACCTTTGACAAATGTTCTTCAATGGTCTTGTTAAACCTCTCAACCATGCTGTCTGATTGTGGATGTAAGGCGGTAGTCCGTGTTTTATGGATGTTGAGTAAATCACAGACTTTCTGGAAAACCTTGGATTCGAAGTTGCGTCCTTGATCTGAGTGCAACTCTAACGGAACACCAAATCTGCTGAATAATTTATTCACAAGGACCTCTGCTATGGTAACAGCTTCTTGATTGGGGATCGCAAATACTTCAGGCCATTTACTGAAGTAGTCAATTGCCACTAAAATGTACTTGTTACCATTATTTGTTTCTGGAAAAGGGCCAGCTACGTCAATGGCGATACGTTCAAACGGTAGGCCCACATTATACTGTTTCATTTTGCCCCTAGATCTTGTTTTGGGTCCTTGGCTTGCGGCACAAGTTGAGCACTGCCGACACCACGATTTCACATCTTGGCAGTAGTTGACCCAGTAAAATCTGTCGCGAATCTTGTCAATCGTTTTGTTCACTCCGAGATGAGCACCAGACTTTCCATTATGAACTTCTTCCAGAACTTCCGATATCTTCCTCCTTGGTACCACTAACTGTGTCTTCACTATTTTTCCATCGGCGCTTTCCCAGGCTCGTTTAAGAAGTCCATTTTCCACCACCAGGGAGTCCCACTGAGCCCACAGAGTTTTAAAAGCAAGTCCTTTAGTTGATATCTCGCTCCAGCTTGGTCTTGGTTGATGTTCTTCTTTGGCTCTTAGCAATAGTGCTATTTCACTATCTTCAAGCTGATCCTTTTTAAGTTGCTCGGTGGTCCACTGCTGATCAACCTCAAATTTCGTTAGCCTAACAGGAGTAATTTCTTCTCGTTGATCTACTCTTTGGCAATGCTTACAATTATCCGCGCATGGTCTTCTGGATAAAGCATCTGCATTATTATGCAATCTCCCTGCTCTGTGCTTAACCTTAAAGTTATATTGTTGTAACTTTTCAAGCCACCTGGCTACCTGTCCTTCAGGTTGTTTCATATCCAAAAGCCATTTAAGTGCTGCATGATCAGTCCTTATCAGAAATTCTTGCCCATATAGATATTGATGGAAATGCTCAACAGACCGTACTATTGCCAAAAGCTCTTTTCGGGTTACACAGTAGTTACGTTCAGGTTTCGAAAGTGTTCGACTGTAGTATTCGATAACCCGTTCTTCTCCTGCTTGTACTTGAGATAAAACTGCTCCGATGCCGTTGTTGCTGGCGTCTGTGTCCAATACAAATTTACCCTTTTGTTCCGGATATCCCAATATTGGATTAGAACATAGAGCCGCTTTTAATTTCCTGAACGCAGAATCACAGTTATGATCCCAGTTATAATTTGCTCGTTCTTCAGTGAGCTTATGTAAAGGTGCAGCTATATTTGCAAATCCTTCGACAAATCTTCTATAATAAGTACATAAACCTAGGAAACTCCGCAGTTCGTGTTTGTCGCGAGGACGAGGCCAGTCTTTGATTGCTGTTATCTTTCGTTGATCAGTTTGAATTCCCTCTGATGACACGACGTGTCCGAGAAATTCAACTTTTTGTTGGAAGAGAAAACATTTCTTTGGATTCAGTAAGAGCTGAGCATTCTTGATCCTAGTAAAAACTTCATGCAGGTTTTGTAGGTGCTCTTCGAAAGTTTTTCCCATTACCATTATATCATCAAGATAGACCAGGCATGTCTTCCAAGTGAGGCCTCGGAGAACAACTTCCATAAGACGCTCAAAAGTAGCGGGGGCATTGCATAGTCCGAAGGGCATAACTTTAAACTGATATAAACCACTTCCGGTAGAGAAGGCAGTCTTTTCCTTATCCTGTTCGTCAATGCCTACTTGCCAGTATCCGCTCTTTAGATCGAGTGTTGAGAACCAATGAGAGCCTGCTAGTGTCGTCAACGTGTCGTCAATTCTGGGAAGTGGATAGCTGTCCTTCTTGGTGACGTCATTGAGCCTTCTATAGTCCACGCAGAATCTGGTAGTCCCATCCTTCTTGGTGACTAAGACAACAGGAGATGACCATGGACTTGATGACTCTTCAATAATTCCATCTTCAAGCATTTTATCCACTAATGTGGCAACCTCTTGCTGCTTCGCCACTGGTAACCTCCGAGGATGCTGCCGTATGGGGTGAGCACTCCCAGTGTCGATTTTATGTTTTATGATGTTCGTTCTTCCAGTCATGCCATTTTTCTTTTCAAAGGCTGTACTCTGCTCTTTGATAAATTGTGTAGCTCTCTTCAGTTCTTCGGAAGACAGATGTTGCCACGACTTCTGGAAATGTTCTAGGACTTCCTTAGGTGATGTTGAGGGTGTTACTTCTGACTGCGTTTCGCAACTGGTTACCCACTGCACCGGCTCGCAAGTGGCTATTACATCTCCTTTATTGATTTTGATGGAATTGGATGAAATATTTGCTATCCTTATCGGTATTTCGCCGTCGGTTTTGACTAGTGCTTTGCCTACGAGGTGTTTGCAAGGCAAATCGTGGTGTTGGATAAGTCCGATGCAGCCTCCAAAATCCTTCTCCAATTTCCCAAACATTATCTGCTCGGTATTTCCGCTTATTCTGACAGTACATGCCGCCACTACTTTAGTCGGTGTGCCATCGTCTGTTTTGTTAAGGATGAACTCTTCGGTGCCAAACTTCAGAAGATTAAGCTTGTTGTCAAAAGAGAATCCATGTTGACCGATGAGATCCATCCCCAAAATAAATTCGTCCTCGATGTCGGCGACTAACACTGTGTGGTGCAGTTTAATTCGTCCCAGTTGAAGTTCGATATCCATTTCCCCAAGTACTTCAGCTGTCTCACCGGTAACTGTACGCAAAACTACATTCTTTGATATGGGTAGAACTTCTACTCTATTCACTCTGTTGGACCTTATCAAAGATACCGCCGCACCAGTGTCAACAGTAATTGTTATGGCTCTTTCGTTGATCTTTCCTGTAATTGTTAGACTGTCGGCGGCTTTTCCTAGGTTTTTTATGGAGACGATCCTGGGGGCTTTATCTTCTTTAGCCAACACCCGCCCCGCAATGTTGACTAATTGAAGTTTTCCTGATTTGACTTGGGGGCCCTAGCGTCTCTGGACGGAGATCTAGACCGTAGTTGTACTCGGCAGTCTCTTTTGAAATGTCCAGTCCTGCCACATCTATAGCACTGATTTGATGTATTTCGGTTATGTGGCCTACCTTCCCTTGGCTCCCGGAATCTCGCCGTGGCCTGAAGAACTTCCGTTAATTTCTTCAAAATTTCACCCATCTCATTTAATTCACAGCTGTTTGTCGGCTTTTCTTCCTGGATGGATACGGCCCTGATTTTTGGCTTGGAGATGTTACAGGCCGCCTCGATTTCTAGGGCTCGACCCAAAGCTTCGCTGCTATTATCAAATTTGGCTAGGCGTAGCATTTTCTGAGTTTCTGGATCTCTAATACCATCCACGAAATATTGGGCAGCAAGTTCCTCTTGAAATTCCTCTGTCGCTCCCGGGTAGGCCAATTGAATGAGACGTCTAATGTCTGCCTCAAACTCTTGCAGGTTTTCACCAGGCTTCTGATGTCGGGACTTAACTTGTGCCTGATACAGTTGTCTTCTATGTTGGTCGCCAAATCGTCTCTCCAGGACAGCTACGAGTATGTCATATTTCCCTTGTTGGCTGATGGGAATGGTCTGTAGTAGTTCTAGGGCAGACCCACGAAGCGCTACCACTAGTGATGTAGCAATTTCTTCATTATTCCAACCGTTGGCAACAGCAGCGGCTTCAAATTGTCTTTTGTACATTGTCCAAGATGTTTGACCGTCATACGTTGGAGGTTTTATATTTTGTCCTGTGGCGAATACCCTGCTCTCGGTGGGTCCTTGATTTTTTAGTCTGGTAACTTCTGCCTGAAGATTCTTCATTTCCTTTTGTATATTGTCTACTTCTTTTTCAAATTTCTCATTTTGCCCGTCCAAAATTTTCTGAAGCCGGTCCTGTTCTATTTGCCTTTTATCTTCTTGGTCTTGTAAAATTTTCTGGAGCCGGTCCTGTTCTGCTTGCCTTCTATCTTCTTGATCTTGTAAAATTTTCTGAAGCCGGTCCTGTTCTATTTGCCTCTTAT
>MU186264.1:63415-88772 GCA_016904865.1 Pissodes strobi | reverse complement strand
CTAAAGCATACTACTCTCTTGATGAAAATTTCAATTATGTCTTTCCATAAGTAGTTATCTCTGATATGTTTATTTTTTTATCTTTATACTTTATTTTAATTCATCATATTTTTGCATATTTTATATTTAATTTTACCTTATTTTGTTCGATCGAAATAACAGAGAAAACAGTTCAATAGGGATGAACGTAGAGGAGAAAACCTCGCTAAATGCTAAAAGTAGGAAAAATGAATTGTTGAGGGAAAATGGAAAAACATGAAAAAAAAAAAACAAAAAAAAAGAAGGTATTTATTTTTTTCTGGATGAATATTTAAAAAAAAAATAATTACTTGACGAAAATCTACCAAAAAGTGTACAAGAGGACATTTTTAAAATGTTGATGCCCCTTATATAGGGTGAGCTCGATGAATTTAAACTTTTTACGATTTCGAGTTTTGTTACGACACGTCACCGCATTATTTTACTACTGGAAAACCGACCGAGCTGGATCAATCAAACCTTCCTACATTAGAGAAGGGGCCCATACAGCACGTCCAATTTAAATTACGTCTCTACAAGATATACACGTGAGAAACAAAATATGTTATGATGAAACTAATTGTTGATCTAGTACTGACGTACACATATGAGATACACCTATGTTTTTGTTGATAGAATTATGTGATATAATGTTTAATAATTGTATACCGTATGCACTTAAGATTTTAAACATTTTTATATAACGTAAAGAAGAATCACTAGAATGTTGAAATTTGACGTCCGTAAATGATGCCTACAAGGTTTAAGTCATATGTATGTGTGATGCTTTATGCAATATTTGTACCTACTGCATACACCACGTAAAAGTGCGATATACACACATGATGCAAAAAACTATATATACACTCTTTAGTTGTGTCTTGTCGTATCTACATTCCACCATTCAGAAGCACGGCACAGTGCGCGTGCAAGCGTCAGCGTGAGCATACCGGGCATGTGTATCTCATGTGTATCCTCTTTCCTCTATAAAAGTGGGGTAGTACATCCACATCATATAGCAGCCATTTTTGTTTTATCATTTGGGAAGACGCGGAAGTGTGTGTGTCTCTGTGCACTTTGAAACGGATTATAAGGTATAGTAAAAATTGATAAATACTTTATTACTCCTAGGTACCATTAATATTGGAGCTACAACGTTTAATAATATTTATAACCCAAACTAACCCTATGCACCTAAGATTCTTAACATATTTATACAAAGTACAGATGGATCATTGGAATGTTATTGAAATTTAACGTCCGTATAGGTCCCTACATGATGCTTACAATGGTTTAATGTAATTTGTTGGATTTCTACCTAACATTTTTATGTACCTATAATAACGTAAAGTTAACTGGGTCGTTAGAATTTTGAAATCTAACGTTCGTACAGGATGCTGACAAAGTTTAAATCATTAGTGTGGTGATTATAGCTTTAAGTAAAATTTTGTGTATACACCACGTAAAAGTAATAGCACAGTGTAATAACATACACTCTGCAGTTGTGTGTTGTCGTTTCTACATTCGAGGGAGATGGAACAATGTCAGCGCAGAGCGTTAGCATGCTGGCCATTTGTATCTCATGTGGTAGCAGGTAGTAGTCATTTTACCATTTGTAAAGTTCTGGGGTGGTATGCACTTTCTTATTATAAAAACCTAGGCGGTCATGGAAATCGAGTAACGATTCTCGCTACACTGATTTTTGATACAAAAATTTTCAACACCCTTTGATGCATGTCAAATATAAAATCGTAATGGATGCTTATATTTGCGATGCACCGGCACCAGCTCGTTCATATATAGCTCAAAGGCCACACTGGGTATGGATGCTGTAGGAAATGCACAATCAAAGGTCATTGGGTATCACGGCGTATAATGTTCTGCACATTTACTTTTATTAAATTGGAAAGTGAACATCCTTCAGAGTATTTACAGTTACAACCATAACAATTGATCTTTTGTGCTCAGCTTATAGGTACTTTTTTGTATTATTGCAGTGACTTTATGAAAGACTCTTGTCCAATACCCAATTTGCCAAATTTGAGCTCCAAAACAACGTGGCGGTCTGCGAATGGTTACGACAAACGACAAGCAACCAACCGACTGGAGGATTTTCTTTTGTTTCAAAAAACGAAGATTGGCTGAAAAGAGAGCTGCTGAGCTGCAACAAAGGCTGGCAATGTATAGCATAAGATATATTTGCGTTTTTATTATGTTATTTGAATATTTTCAATACATTTTAATATTCTTGTAAAAGTTCTGTCATTTTCTATTGTTTTCATACTTCTGCTTTCTGTTGCACCAATTGATAGCGTTCCGTAGTAGTAACTATATAAAGTGAGCGGCTAAAATATGGAACAAATTCGTTTCAAAGTCAGGTATTGATTTTTTAGGAAAATGCTCCTACACGTCCATTTTAATTTTTTGTTCTGCTTTTTTGCTCTAAAATGAAATTATGCAGGTTGTGTCAAAAATCAGATTTGACATCAAACTTAATTTATTTTTAAATGGAACAATATTGCTTTGGATTTTAAAAAATAGTGTTTTATTTAAAAAAAAAATTGACATCAAATCTACTTTTATGAAACACCCTACACCCTGTATATTTTCTTTTTGATGCAAAAAAAAACGGAAGAGAAATTATAATTGACGTGATCGAACATTTTTCTAAAAAGTCAATACCTGATTTTTAAATGAATTTGTTCTATATTTTAGACGCTCTTTGTATATTATGTGGAAAGAAAAAAAGAACAATTTTAAAGGAACTTTTCTTCAGACAGATGCTTTAGGAAAATAAAAGTTTCGCTGCCCGCTCTTTCGTTCTCATAAAACCATAATATTAATTATTTTTTTTAAATACCTGTTTTGAGAACGAATAAAGGTCAGGCGGCAAAACTTTTATTTTCCTGAAGTACCTCATGAAAAATTGGTTTCTATGACAGGGCGTATGCATGGGGCGACGGAGCTACATATACACGGAATAGTATATTTACGTCCAAATTGAGAAGGACAAATGCCATGTATAAACAGAGTTTAAGCATAATACACAATCACTGTGCAGCCGATAACACACTGTGGATCATTTAAGTTGTGTATATGTAAATGGTATACTGTGGCTACATTGTGAGGCGGACGTTTAACCTTTGTGCATAAGTGTGTGCCTGAAATGTGTAAACGTAGCACATTTACATCGTAGAATTGTGCAACCCTGTGTCTGCATCTAGATACATCGTCACAAGGCGAACACATCGTAATCGTGATTTGGTGTGCTGTATGTTACGAATATAATATACAAAAAAATCGCATCGATTGAAAATGCAGACTTGGTGATTTTTTAATTTTTAGGTACGTGTCAGCGCTGCCAGCCAACGCCCACGTATAGATATTTTCAAAAAAACAAACTCAGATTCATAAACCTGGACACGGTATAAATAAGTATACGTACTATGTCCTGATTATCTCTGCTATAAAACAGGTTTATAACAATTTTCCGTATGAGATCGGGAATACGACAAAATCTATGTTAAATGACATGCAGAACATCTCAAGTTTTCAATGCTTCGGCATTTATACGATTTTGAAGAGATAGCTTTGCATTTGATGCATTATGGGAAATTTGAAGGAATACATCTTCCAACTTCCAATATTTTGAAAATGGTCAAGATCTGAGAATTTGACCATCTTCTGGAGGAGTAGTTTCTGGCCATCGATTTTATGACAGATTTTGTGGTAAAATTTCACTTTCAGAATACAGATGCGCATAGTCTTTGTAGTAAGCATATATACATATTTATTCCCCTGAAATCTGAGTTCAAATGACTTGAATCCGGGAAAATGGGACATGAATTTTTCAAACGAAAAGCAGCAGTTTATGCCGATTTTATGGGAAATTTCGAAGTGAAATTTTACCTTAAACATTGAATAAGTACATACAGAATATTTGTTCATATTGCAATTGTTTGGATTATTTCTCTCATTTTTGTTTTCTACAAATAGCTATTTCTTAAAAATTATATTAATCAAAATTAACCTACAACAAAAATAATAATAACAAAAAAAAATTAATATTAGGAACCAATGAATTATTTATTCATTGTTAGGATCCTATAATCGTTATCATCCGGCGCATTCTCCATTACGGAAAAGGTCATTTTTATTCCAATCGTAAAACGGGTTGCCTAAAAGTAGATTCGTTAACATTATCATTTCATATTAAATAGGAGGAATAAAAAATTAATATTTAAAAAATAATATAAAAAAACATTATAAATAGTGATTGAAGTTTAAGGGAAATTTTTATATATGTTTAAGAATGCTTCCTCTAAGTATTATCATACTCAACGTAAAAAGAAACAATGCATCTTTTTAAAATTATAATTTAGGTACTGTTACTGAAATAATTCCGTATGTATACTTAATTGCATGAAATCTCTTTGAAACCGGCCAAGACTGGAGAATTTAGCAATTTTCTGTCGATTTTAAGACAGATATTGAGGTAAATTTTCACTTTCAGAATATACAAATAAATGTTATCAGTAAATATGAATACATAATTATTTCCCTGAAATCTAATTTAAAACGATTTGAAGCAGGGAAAATGGGACAGGATAGGAAAATTTGGATATTTTCAAGCAAAAGGAATAGTTTATGCCGATTTTCTGAAAGATATCCAAGGAAAATTTTACTTTAAACATTGAAATTTATAACATTTGTGGTAAGTACAGGGTGTTCGAACGAGGACTGCACAGAGGCTTATTTTTAACCTTCCTTGTATTTTTAAAAGAAACTAAAATAGCCATGTATTTTTCTGATAAATTCAAAAATTGAACCAAAAAAAACATTTGAACTAAAAATAAAATAAAAAGGCTTACGACATGGATGAACTGTTTTTTAAATGGAACACCCTGTATATTACTAAATATTTGAACTTTCTAGAGAAATCTAAACATATTTCGTGTATAATATCCTATACCGCATGAGATCAAAGAAAACGGTTTGCACATTCTCATCTTAGGTCTTCATAAGTTATCGAATGACAGTAACTGAATTTAACTGGAGGTTTAATAGTTCCGGTTAATTTTATCCGCGGATTAAATTCGAAGTTACTGTCATTCGATAGCTTATGAAAACCTAAGATAGGAATGTGCATACCGTTTTCTTTGATCTCGTGCGGTTTAGATTTTAGAGCCTGTCAAAGTGTAAAAATGCCCGACTTTCAAAGGTAGAGGATATTATACACGAAATGTGCTTAGATTTCTCTAGAGTCCAAAGGGTGTTCCATTTAAAAACAGTTCATCCATGCCGCAAGTCTTTTGTTTTTTGGTCAAGGGTTTTTTTGGTTCAATTTTGGAATTTAGCAGGAAAAAATACTTCGAATGGCTTATTTTGATGTATTTTAAAAATACAGGGAAGGTCAAGAATAAGCCTCTATTCAGTTCTCGTTGCAACACCCTGTACAGAGTGGCTCGAATTCGAGTCTGTGTATGGGGATCTCGAAAATCCTTCAGTGTCAGTCAAATTGGGGCAAAATTACACATTTAGGTGCCTAATAATATACCGTTTAGAAAGTCTTAAAATCCCGAGTGTTTCCGGAGATATCCGGAAAAAAATCAAAATTTTCAAAATCATTTTATTTTATTTTTCTGGGATTATTTAAAAACGGATTTCAAATTAAATTGTACTTTTGATTGCCAATTTTTCCTTTCTATTCAATGTTGGTATGAAGCTCGGAATCCGATGTTTCAAGGGGTCATCATCAACTTTCTTTTAAGTAAATATGAACTTTAATTTTTATATGGTTTTCCAGATGATAGTGGCGTTATTAATATGGATATGTGTTTTTAATTCTCTCTTTATTTTTTGTTCATTTTAATTTTAAATAGTTTAAGTTACTTTTGAAACTTTTATATTCTATAAAAATATTTTATTTGTTTTTTATGTTAAGTGGGAAATCGAAGCATTTATTTTTAATAAAAATAAAAGACAGTAAAATTAAAAAACAGTTTCGTTAATATTTTACCCCAAAGTAAAATAAATAATTGGAAAAAAAAAATATAAATAAATAAAAGAAAAAAAAATAAAAGTTCGTATTTAAAAAAAGAAAGCTGATGACACTTTGGAACGTTGGATTCCATGCTCGATATCACCATTGGATAGAGCGGGAAAAGTGGCAATGCAAAAGTGTAATTCAATTTGATATCCGTTTTAAAATAAGCTCAGAAAAAAAATTAGTCGATTTGTCAACATTTCGGTTTTTTTTCGGGTATCTCTGGAAATACCCGCAATTCTAAAACTTTCTAAACGGCATATTGTTACGCACCTAAATGCGCAATTTTGCCCTACTTTGGCCACCACTGTATCTCTTACGGTTTTCCAGTTCCCCATACTTACATAGACTAGAATTCGAGCCACCCTGTATGTACATACAAAATATGTATTCATATTGCAATTATTCGGATTATTTCCCCCATTTTTGTATTCTACAAATGGATATTTATTAAAAACAGTGTAATTTTATCCATACCCAATAACAAAAATAAAAATGACTAAAAAAAAGTTGAAATTATTAGGAACCAATGAATTTGTCAGGAACCTTGAAACGTTCGTTTTTATAATCCGGCGCATTCTCCATTATACAGAGGAGGTAATTTTTATTCCAACCGTAAAAGGTAATAAAAAATATTTGCAAATATTTACAAAAACAATAGGTAGTGATCGGGGTTTACCGATAATTTTAACTTGTTTTTTTTCACTTGCAATTTGCCGATAATTTTGAAAATTTTGGGAATATTTGGAAACAACAATACCACAAACATTTCAGACATATATATATTTTTGAAATATGTTTAAAAATATTTCCTCTAAGCATTGTCAAATAAATACTCAACGTAAAAAAAACAACGTATTTTTTTAATTATAATTCAGGTAACGTTACTGAAATAATTCCTTAATAAAACATATAATAACAAATTTTACAAATTATCCGTAACGGTTTTAGTGGTTCGCTTAAAATAATATGCGGTCACAAAAACCTAATTGGAAACATATCTCTCAACATTTTTGACCCAGTATTCCTATTTCTTATCACTAAATTGCCTAGCATGTTGTAAATAAAATGACGACCGTTAATCTGCGATTAAGTGACTAAGCATAGATTAAAACAGGCCCAAATGGAATCAAAATAGGTCAGACATGTGTTAATTGTTATCTATATTACGCAAAAACATTTTTGAACGGGGAGTGTTTGTGTAAATACACACAAAGCTTGATTCTCTAATTAGCAACTTTCTTTACCCGCCTATGACAGAATTTAAAATTATACTTCCATAGGTACACCAATGGATTTTATCTGATTCTGATTCAACATATAAGTGTCATAAGTACCTAGTAACAATCTGTCATGCATACGTTATTGGTTGTGGTTGCTTGCGGTACGCGCAAGAATGTCATTTTTCACTGGCTATATAATAAAATATACATTATACAACACTAAAAAGTATAAATTGCATAAACAGCTCTAGCACGATTCTTAGAAACTGAAGAAATTTATAGGATTCTTTAATGATAAATAAAACTTCATTATTGTATATTCTTCCAAGTTCTGGTATGATCTACCTAGAAAACGATGCTTCCTTTTTAGAGTATCTTAGAAGAATTGGTGGTTGAGAAAATGGAACTTTTGTTTATTAAGGACAGAGGAATTTTATTGTTACCCTACATTATTTTAAATGTAGCCTCGAATTTTGATCACATCAGGATATGTTGTAAGAGGTGTATAGGGGAAAACGGGGCAATATCGACACACCATAAAAAATAATTTAGATTTAATAGTGTTATCTAAATATTAAATAGTTACGAACATGTGACGCACTTGCCCTCAATCAGAGGGTATGTGCGTACAAGTAACATGATTTTAAAAAATGATTCACAAAAAATTTAATCATTCTAAATAAGAAATTAAATGGTTTACTACAACCAGAAAGGTCTTGAAATTAAAGTATAAAACGCGCATTTGTTTTTTTTAACTTGTTGAAAAATATGGAATGCAAAGTTAAACTGCGTTAAAAAATGCGCACTAACCAATACTTCCTACATATCGATTTCTACTAAGTCGACCAAGGTGAATCGAAAAATGTAGACCATCCTGTCAAAACCCTGCCAAACAACAGTACTCTTTTTTTTCGGTTTTTGATATTTTATGTTATTATATGTAATTTTTTGACTTGTATGAAAATTGTGAGTTCAAAAAATAAACAAATGACGAGCTGTCAGAACCCGTCATTTGTTTTAATAGAAAAAAACTTAAATCTGGTTTTTTCCATTTTAAGGTAGTTTATTTATGATCAAACATGATAAAGCTTTATACAGGTTTCAGATTTTATTTTTTGGGTTAGATTGGGTATATTATTGGTTTATAATATTTATTTATTAAAAGTTTCCAGGTTTGTTTTTTCCACAAAAGATTATGATTGTGTTTAGAACAATAATTGTATTATATGTGTATTTAAAATGATGCTAATTTTTTTAAATATCAATTTTTAGGTGATTTTTACAATTTTCAAAAGGAGTCAAAAGGCTGTTTTCATTTAGATAGTTTAACAACAGCTCACAAAGAAAAGACTTCTTATTGTAAAGGGTCGCGCAAACCAGAGCGGTGGCGGGCGCGGTGGCGGTAGCGGTGGCGGTAGCGGTGGCGGTCAAATACTGTACGTGTATTTGCCAGATCGCTTCTGTTTGCGGTCTTTAATTAACTTACACGCACAGTATTTTACCGCCACCGCTCTGGTTTGCGCGATGCTTAAATAACCAAAAATGGATCTTCGAACTCATTAATCAGTTCATTAAATATAATATGCTGCTGCAATTATGCCCATAAGAGAACATAATGTTCTATATGTCCTACCAGTACATTATTGTGTTTTTATACCTTAGATACCATTTACATAATGGATTACTTTATGCCTGTGCGGGCATAAAGTCCACTTTATGGCCCGTGCGGGCATAAGGTCCACTTTATGGCCCATGCGGGCATAAAGTATACTTTATGGACTCAAATAATTGAATTGAATTCGCATTTTTTTTTTATATTAATTAATTTATTTTAATATATATAATTAATATATTGTGAATGCAATAACGAACTAGTACGACATAAAAGTTTGTATGCACCACGGGTATTAATAGATGTGTACGCCCTCGGGCGACTTATAAACCCTGTGGCCAGAGGCCTCTGGGGTTTGTAACATTGTCGCCCTCAGGGCATAAACATCTACTTAATACCTTTGGTACATAAATAATGACTTAAAGCATAAACTTACTTCCTTTGGAAAACCGAAAACATGACCTTTAGGCCCATTTTTATAGTTTCCATTACAGCCCTCTTGGGGGCATAATTACACTAAGTATCGCCAAAGAAAACACTACTACGCTTTGGTATCACTTAGCCGAAACCGAGAGAAAAACATACAATTAAATATGAACAAAAACTTATATAACTGTGCTATAACAGCACGTGGGTATTGGCTGTAAACAAGCTGGCAGAGCGGCACACATTAAGGTATTGCACAAAAGCAACAGGTCTTTAACTTCGAGATATATGGTTTTAAATATTTAAAAATACGACTAACAATATAAATTATATTATATAAATATAGAACGAAATATTAGGTACAAGTTTCACGCACTTAAAAGCACAGAAATAGTTCCGATTTCAGAAAAATGCAAGAAAATAACACTGATTCCGGCAGCCATTATCGTCAAATTCTCAAACTAAGCGTTACGATACACAATATATCGAAGACGGCGAGTTGGGACTCGGAATTCCAGTCGTCCAGCCTGACGATCAACGCTAAATACGTAAGTACGCGCGCTAAACTAATCAATACTTTTATTTTACGGGGCTCCCATTCAATGGTATTCTTATGGCAAAAGCATTTGACTAGATATTATGACGATTGACGTCCCTGCAATTTGAAGAATAGCCAGTAGGCCTTTCTGTAACCCAGTCTATTAAGTAAATTAACAGGAATAGAGATGTATATTTTGGATTCTGTGTTATCTGTGAATAATAATAGAGATCTTTTTGTCGACTGTGATACAAAACACGCCATAAAAGTAATTTGGAACCAGAAAAATATAACATTACTTACCTGTAAAAAAATGGTAAGTACGGCATCTCGAGAATCTTTAAGTGCTTTCGAGCTAGAATAAGAACTCTATCAAAGAATAGGCTTGAATATATTTTAAAAAAGTATCTAGGTTAGTAAGGTATTTTATAATATCAATTAATTTTATCTATTTTTTTTATATTTTAAAAGATTTTTTTCTTATTCATGGATTATTTGCGGGCTTTAAATTTGGGGTGGTTATCCTTTTGTTATTGATTTCCTGTATGTGTATTTATATTATGCCGTTTCTTTTCGGTTACTTATGAATCCAATTTTTATTTTGATATGAACATTTTTAAAGCAGATATATACCTACTTATGATAATTGTCAACCCTCTGACATCAGTTCAGCACCCTTAAGGGTTTATAATGTTTAATGTAAACATTTTGAACAAATGTCTAATAAGATATTTAATTTTATGTAAAGTATTAAATTCAGGAATCTTAGGTGAAAGTGAGGGAGTCAATATTATAGGAATTAGAAACAATATTCCTTACATGAGCGATAAGGATAAGGAAGATTTAATTTTTTGTTAAAATAAAAAAGTAGATTTAATAGCTATATCATTTGTAAGAACACATAAAGATGTATTAAATGTAAAAAAAAATGAAAGAAAATAATGGGAGTCAGATGACGTTCAGGATAAATATTAAAGAATAATAGGTAAAAATAAGAGTCAATATTATAGGAATTAAAAATAATATTCCTTATATAAGAGATAAGGGTAAGGAAGATTAATTTTTTTTGCAATAAAAAGGTAGATTTAATAGCTATCTCACTTGTAAGAACACATGAAGATTTATTCAATGAAAACAAATTTTTCAAATAAAATAATGGGAGTCAGTTGACGTTCAGGATAAAGGCAATATAGTCGGACAATCACAAAACTCGATATACTTAGCCGAGTTTTAAACACTGATATTCAATTTCAATCGTTATTAAAGTAATCTCATTAGACGTAATTCTATCGCGAAGTCCTGAATGTAAATTTGTAAATTAAAAAAGTATATCAATGCTTCTTCTTTTTCTTCTTTGTTTAAGACTAATTTAGTCTCCTTTTTTTACTAAGAGGGTTTAGTCGAAAACATTGCAGACTAATATATAGTTATCTAAGTAACAGAACCTTCATGGTTAAAACTAACAACAAAATCTCATTGCGAAAAAATTTACAGTCAGGGGTACCACAGGGATCAGTGATTATACCAGTCCAATATGTGGACGACACCGCAATCCTATATAAGCATAGAAATATAGGATTCTTAATAAGAAGGCTACAATAATTTGCAACATCAGAACTTGTGGAATGGTATCGAAAATGGAAGATTAAGATAAATACCGAGAAAACACAGGCCATACTATTTCAAAAGAGAAGGCAGCGACCTCCTATACAAGTTGAAATTGGCAACGTTCCCATACCATGGCCATCCGAGGTTAAATAACTGGGGTTGCATATGGAAAAAACATGTGACCAAGGCAATAAAGAAGACAAAAAAGATCATGGGTATGTTATATCCAATAATTGGCAGACATAGTAAAATGCCTTTAATGGTGAAATTACTAATGATAAAGGCAACCGCAAGATCGTAACTAACATTATGGTTCCCCAATATAGGGATATACTGCGTAGACATATATTAACAAGCTTGCCAGCACAGAAAACATCCTAGTCAGGAATGCGGTTGAAGCACCTGGTTCATCCGCAATACAGGCTTACAGAGAGACTTACAATCGACCACCATCCAGGAAGTTATCACCCCAGCCAGAAGCTCAGGGAGCTTGTTAACTACGACCCGGCAGAGGAGGCGCGTAGGTGCAGGGCATACTATAGACTAGAGACTGTCAGAGCGATGAAGAACTTGAACAGCATCTGCAGTATGAGTTGGCTCCGTACCCATTGTCCTTGTTTTCTGAAGCCGGAATGCGAAAAACAGCGAAATCCCTACTGTACAAAGTTTTTTCGCTAGTTACAAACATTGACTTTGGACCTAACAAAGTGTACATAATTGACGGTGGATACTTGTTGCATCGAGTTGTTTGGAGCCGAAATGAAACATTTGGTTCGATTTGCAACAGTTACGTAAATTATGTACAAAGACACTATCAGTCAAATGTGGTTGTTGTTTTCGATGACTACCCTACAGACGCTGCAGAAAAAAGCACGAAAAGCGCAGAACGACAGCGAAGAACCAAAAAAAAGTACAGCAGATGTTTTGTTTCATGAGTCCATGACCCCCACAATCTCACAGACTAATTTTCTATCAAACGATGCAAACAAAGGTCGTTTTATATTCATTTTGAAATGGAAATTTGAAGAAGTGCACTTCACAGTGAGCCAGGCTACAGAAGACGCAGTCACATTAATAATAATAAATACGGCAATCGAGATGTTATCTTCATATGAAAACGTTGTTGTTGTTGGAGAGGATGTCGACCTCATTGTTCTGTAGACAGCACTGTGCAAGGCTCACCATAATGTATACCTCCTGAAGCCTGGAAGAGGAAAAACAGTCGACAGCATCTTTTCGTCGCAGAGTTTAAATGGCGTCAAAGCGGTGAAGGACAACATCTTGTTCCTCCTCGCAATAAGTGGGTGTGATACGATGTCGGCCTTATTTAACCAAGAGAAGCTGAAATCTTTAACAACTCTTAAAAAACGTAGAGACTTACAAGCTTCTATAGAAGCATTTCAAAACAAACATGCCACCGCTGACGAAGTTGCTATTGCAGGTGAGCAATTTCTTCTTGCTCTCTATGGATGCAAAGACAGAGAGAACATAAATCTGGATAAATATCGATACCACTGTTTGTGAAATCGGTAACAAAAAGCACGACAGCATTCATTGCTAACTTACCAGCAGGTTCAGCAATGGTATGGTTGTACCAAAGACGCCGAAGAACGGGGTTGGAAGAAAACAAGAACAGACATTATTCCAGTAACAACGTTGAAAGATCCAGCTCCAAAGTCCTTATTGGCATTTTTATCCTGTAAATGCAAGACAAACAACTGTGGTAAAGCATGCGGATGCAGAAAAGCAGGATTAGAATGCTCAATATTTTGTGAATACTGCAATGGAAAATCCTGCGACAACATCATAGAAGTGTCACTCGACAAATCCTATGAAGAGGAGTTAGATTTGTCTGTGGATATCCCTCTGGTGGCTGAAGATAAAGAGTTCGGCGAATTGAATGACCATCCTGAGCCCAGCGTAGCAGACACAATCGACTTTGACATCAATGAGCCAGGTCCGTCGGGCTTGGGCGATAAGTTTAGGGTTTTTATTTACCTACTGGATTAGGCCCCCAGGGGCAACCACGTTAAAAAAAACGCGCCATGTACAGGGTTATTCATTATAAATGGACACCCCCTTTAACTTGGTTATTTTGAAAGATAGAGGGGTAATTTTTTTATCGACTTGTAGGTAATCATCTTAATTTTTTTATTAGTTATAAAAATATTATACAGGGTCTCCCATAAGCAAACGCCAATATAAAGTTATATTTTTTTAAATGGAACTCCCTGTATATTATTGCATTTTTGGATTCTACTTAAAATTCTAAGCATATTTTATGTATGATGTTACATCTCTAGAGTTAGTAGTTTAACAGCTATAAACAGTTGAAAATCGGTACTTTGGCTACTTTTCACCCTGGTAGCAAGAAGATCATTAGAGATGGAGTAAAATGAACTTCACATTCCTGTCTTAACTTTTCAAGTGCTATCTGATGGGGATAACTGGCAGGCGGTACCATGGGTACCAAATCTGGTACCTCGGCAGGTACCATCAGTTAGCACCATCAGATAGCTCTTGAAAAGTTAAGATAGGAATGTGAAATTCATTTTACTCCATTTTTAATGGCCTTCTTGCTACCAAAGTGAAAAGTAGCCAAAGTATCGATTTTCAACCGTTTATAGCTGTGAAACTACTAACTCTAGAGGTATAACATCATAGATAAAATATGCTTAGAATATTAAGTAGAATCCAAAAATGCAATAATATACAGGGTGTTCCATTTAAAAAAATGTAATTTTATATTTGCATTTGCTTATGGGCCACCCTGTATAATATTTTCATTGCAAATAAAAAAATTAAGATGATTACCTACAAGTCGATAAAAAATATATTTCTTTATCTTTAAAAATAACCAAGTTAAGGGAGGTGTCCATTTATAATGAATAACCCTGTACTTTATCTCTTGGGTGGTGTAGTACAGCATTTTCAATAATTAAAATTAATTATTCATAAATTTATAACTTGAGCTAATTAATGATACGTCACTGTTTCATGACAAAATTGTAGAAACCTCACAAAATAGTTTTAGTGGACCATACTAGACATTTGATTTCGAAAAATCGGCTTTATATGATACTTTACGCAAAATTGTGAAATTTCCAGGGATGTTCTGCCTAAGCAGTTACCTTTAGCGAAAATGTTCATAAAACCGTTTTTGTAGGAAATTTTATCTTCTTTAATTTTGCTCTCTACATATTTTTTCGGAAAATGCATAGTTTTCGAGATATTTGTAAAATACCGATTTTTGCCGCCATCTTGGCAATATGGCGGCGCCGGCGGCAAATGTCGAATTGTGCATTTTACGGATTTTAGTTAGGGACTCCGAAACCTACAAAGCTGGAAATTTTCAAAACTTCCCGACTTTTTCCCCGGTAAAAATTCCCAATGAATGAATTATTAATGCAGATAGGGATGTTATATCAAATATATGCTTTGAATTTTTAACCAATAAGATTCAAATATCCAAAGGCGTTCCTTAGGCACCAAAACATGTTTTTGCGAGGGTAAAGTCAGAAAAAATGCTTATCAAAGTGAAACGCTTCATTTTATTAAGCATGTTCCAGTATAGCTTACATTTTCAGGACATGTAGCCAGGTAATATAAGGATCACGGCGAGCAACCAACCCTTCCAGTTTCGCCGGGAGAGGAGGGAGAAGAAAACACTAAAATAATTAATAATTAATTTCGGGATAACGGGAAGAGCTGCGGTGTCGAATTTTTTATGGTATAATCTCTGCAACGGAGCCTCGGATCAAATATCTGACAGACGATGACCTGTCTCGCGGGTCCATCAATCAATTCTACCCCCACCTCCCCGGTTACCCAAAAATTTTCGAAAAATTGGGAAAAAACTGAAAATAAAGTAAAAAATTGTTCGGAAAAATGAAAGTATTATAAAACGAAATAAGAAAAAAAATTAATAAGAAAAAAAAAGTTAGAGAAACGAGTTCGGGGATGAAAGAAAAAAATGCTTTATAAAAAATAATGGGAAATTTTTTTTTAAAAACTTAGAAAGAAGTTCGGAAACTAAAAGCATTATTAAACAAATTAAGAAAAAAAAATCATGAAACAAAAACAAAAGATTGTTCGGAAAGTTAATAAAAATATTATAAAACCAAATAAAAAAAATAAGAAAAAAAAAAAAGAAAAAATTGTTCGGAAAGTTAACAAAAGTATTATTAAACGAAATATATAAAGAAAAAATTATAATAAAAAAAAGTTTGTGAAACGAGGTGTTCGGAAAAAAAAAGCTGACAAAAAAAGGAAAAAAAAATTAAAGTGTCGAAACTGAGGGCAAAAGTTGAGACAAGAAACTTAAATAAAACAATTCCTAATATCTCTTTCAGAACTTTCACTTCGATCGTGTTCTTATAAAGGTGAGGCACATAATTTTTTTCATATCTGGAACCTCGCCTGGAACACTCAGCAAGTTTCTTGTTATTGAAGATAAAAGGTAGGTTAAAATTTGAAAATCGCTTGATAAATTATAGCGAATTTTAATGCTATGCCTTCGGTAAACGGAGTGTGGCAATAAATTAATTTTTTTTAAAAATGAGACACCCTGTATATTTTTCCATTTTTAAATTCCCTGAAAAATTAGCTTTTCAAAACTACCAAACACTCTTCGGATATCTTGTATAGATTTTGAGATATTTACGTTTAAAGTTTTAACGTATGCATGGCTTACTTGAAATTTTATGTTAAATATTACTAAACGAACGTGTGAAAAAGCAAATAATTTATAACTTTAAACGTAAATATCTGAAAATTATTTAAGATGTCTAAAAAGGAATTTGGTAGCTTTGAAAATCCAATTTGTCAGGGAATTTAAAAAATTAAAAAATATACAGGGTGTCTCATTTAAAAAAAATAATTTATTGCCACATCCCGTATACCGAGGGCAAAAAAAATCGTTTTAGCATTAATATTCGCTATAACTTATGAAGCAATTTTCAAATTTAAACCTACCTTTTATCTTAAAATATATAAGAAAGTTGCTGAGTGTTCTAAAAAAAAACGAAGGAGGATTTTAACATTTTTTTTTTTGTAATTTTCAAAATAATCGCCCGTGAAAAAAAATTATCAAGCTTTCTGGAACTCGCCGAGATTATGGAAGCTAAAATAACAACAAGACACCTTCATCCCGAGAAATATCGCTAAAAGTAGGGAATGTTGCGATGATCCGGCCGTTTATTTATTAAATTATTCGAAATTAAATTGTTTTGGTACACCACAATGTTATTTTCAAAATTTGCACAAACTTCACTCGTCTTAAATTTAGTTTGTCGATTTGTCTGAAAGACTCTCAATGCCTGTGTCGCAAACTATCATCCTCATGAATAATAGCCACGATACATATAAATATTAATTAATTTGCTTATTACAGCTTCGTTTGCGATTAAGTAACAGTATCAATTATTCACGCATATTGATTAGTAACCCATTATCCGCATAAATTTTAATATGATAATTTTTTTTGCAATTTATTTTCAACATAGTCTGTGGTGAAAAAATAATTATATCAAGTGATTACAAGCTTTCTGCAACCCCACCTGAGATGATGGAAGTTGCTAAATTTACATTAATAAGCCTTCTTTCCGAGAAATCTGGCTAAAAGGAGGGAATGTTGCGATGATATGGGAGTTTTCAAAATTTGACCAAAAATTTGCTTTGTCGATTTTCCTGAATGCTTCATGTTGCAAACTATCATCTTCACGAGTAATACCAATGATTACACACTAATTGAACGCAAACACTTTATTGTTTATTTATCGTAAACATTTACAATATGAATAAAAACGAATATAGATAATACTGGTTGGTTGAGCTCCGGTTTGTGGGAGATACGCAGGTAGTCATTCAAAGGAAACAGGTGCAGTGCATAATCGAAGGGAACATCACGTCGTTCTGCAAGGCTGACTCGAAAAAACCATCTTAGTTTATCCAACCTGGTACAAGTGGCCCTTGGGTATTAATGAATTTGGTCGTCTGCACCAATAGAAGATTTAAATGTATGTAAAGGAACCATAATTTGCGACACCAACTTTGCAGCGATACACAAGGTGTCATCTAGGATAAAATAGTAAAAATTGTTCAAAAATAGTAAACACGCCTACGTCAGGCAATCTGATTTTCCACCAGAGAGTAAAAAGTATAGTCTATAGTTCTGCGGCCCCTTGAAAGTTTTATTAAGTCATGTTTTAAAGTGCGACTAAGTTATATCTAATCTTCCCCGGAGCAAGTATAATTTTTTACGAGTTTTACAAATAAATTAAAATGTTCCGTTGTTCATATGATAAAAGAGTTTATATAATCTCGGTTTATGTTATAAATTAGCCACAATTATGCGGATCAAATATGCCCAGTGTTTGGCCGCGCTTTAAAACCTACTATCTTTGCATCTGGTTCATTTACGCAAGGAAATATAACTAAAATCACTGAGTGATCTAAAACGTTTAAATCTATTGATATCGGATTAAATGTATATGATACGTAAGCATAGGTTGGCGAAAGAACCATTTTAGAAAGGCCATAAGAATTAATTAGGTTATAGTCTATTCAGAAATGTTTGACAGCACACAACCTCAATTATACCGCACAGAGCAGGTGCAATGATATTTTTTTTTTGTATACATAGTGGACACAATAATTTTATTTATAAATTCAAATTCAAATATCTTTTATTAGAAAAATTGTACACAATACAAGAAACAAACCACATTGCTACAATTGAATAATAAGTGTCAGAAAAAATAAAGTTATAATAAGTTGCTCCTATAGATATTTTATTGTCAAGAGAGAGAGAGAGAAAAAAGACAAACATAAATACCTATTGAACAAACTGGAATATATTTTTTTCAAAAATATCGACAGTCATTTCCTTTTGATAATCTAGCCGATTTTGATTGAAATGTTAGTAAGGTACCATTTAGAAATGCCCAATTACTTTCAAGTGACCTCACCTTTGCCAACATGCATTTTAAGCCTGTTGAGAAGCTTTCCATAAATGCCTGACGAGAGCTTTGAATCGTTTTATCCTGCCACGCCTTTTGAACCGAATACTGTCTTCTCCAACATACTATTTCTGCTCTATCGATTAGTACTTCTCCCACTGACCCTTTTATGCTCGTATATTACGAAAGGTAGGAAATTTTTGGTAACGACTATGGTATACTGCGTTTTTATGATCTTTGCACCTGCTCTGCGCGGTATAATCGAGGTTGTGTGCTGTCAAACATTGCTGAAATACGCTATAGATACATTTTTATAGACAGGCCTAGAATTTCCAACGAAGCTTAAGTTTATTATAATTTACAAAACCCTTGGTACGATCTATTCAAAAATATCTTAAAACATCTCAAATTTTCCCAAATTAGCCTAAAACAGCGAAACATTAAAATAACACAAAATCACAAAATGAGGCTTTGATAAAATCGAAAAAATATTACAATGCTCTTCAAATACACCGAACATTCTCAAAAACTTTCTAAATAACTGAAAACAGGTGACAGAAATATAATCATTTCAATTAAGTGTTTTAATAATCAATAATTCAGATCTGGCCTATATTGTCGTATACCATCTAGGGATGTCAATCCCGGGATCTCGAAGTCTTGGGATCCCGGCGGAAAATCTTTCTCGAATTAGATTGGATAAATACCGATTTTTTAGCATAGATTCAGCCCACAAGCGTGGAATCGGAAATATGTTCTCTTATGCAGGATGTTTATGTAATAAAAACCATTATGTGCCTCACCTTTATAAGCACACAACTGAAGTGAAACTTCTGAAAGAGATATAAGGAATTCAGTTTTTATTTTTTTTTCTCAATTTTTGCCCCTGGCTTCGACACTTTTTTTAATTTCTTTTTCCTTTTTTTTTCAACTTTTTTTCGCCGGAAATCGCGTTTTTCTAACCCCTTATTTCTTTTTATTTTTTTTCTTTATTTCGTTTTATAATACTTTTATTAACTTTCCGAACAATATTTCCTTTTTTTATATTAATTTTTTTCTTGTTTGGTTTTATAATACTTTTATTAACTTTCCGAATAATCTTTCGTTTTTGTTTTTTTATTATTCTTTTTCCTATTTCGTTTTATAATACTTCTATTAACTTTTAGAAAAATTTTTTACGTTTTTTTCAATTTTTTCAAAGACCTTGTTTTTTTTCCTCATAAAGCATTTTTTTCTTCCCATTTTTGCCAGCCCCGACTTTGTAGCTGAACTCCTCCGCCTCTTGTCCGCCGAAAACCGCGTTTCTCTAACATTTTTTTAATTACTTTTTTCTTAATTCTTTTTATTATACTTTTATTAACTTTCCAAACAATTTTTTAAGGTTTTTTTTTTCAAAATACCCCTTTAAATTAGCCCACTGGTGATACTTCTGAAAGAGATATAAAGAATTGAGTTTTTGCAGTTATTTTTTCCTAACTTTAGCCCCCGGTTTTGACACTCTTATTTTTTTCTTTTTTCTCAACTTTTTTTTCGCCGAAAACCGCGTTTCTTTAACTTTTTTTAATTATATTTTTCCTTTATTTCGTTTTATAACACTCTTATTAACATTCCGAACAATTTTTCTTTCTTTTTATTATTATTTTTTTTTATTTGGTTTTATAATACTTTTATTAACTTTCCGAGCCATCTTTTGTTTTAGTTTTTGTTAAGAATTTTTTTCTTATTTCGATTTAGCCTTTATTTTCGTGCAGGATCCTCATTTTACCCCTGCTACATGTCCTGAAATTTTTACCTTTTAGATTATAAATAACATCGGTAAAAAATGCATACAGGATTGCGTGTATTACCGACATCGCCTATGATGATAATAATCAATTAATTTGCCAATATGGTTCAAATCGTCCTACTGAAGATTATGCTAATTCTGAAGAAGATGATCGTAGTGTTGATAATACTGATGACGAAATGGTATCTTCAGGATCTGACCAATTCTAGGATTTATTCCTGTTTAATTTTTTCTATGATATAAAAATTGCTCTGATTGTCTTAGTGATAAGTTTATTTAAACTTTAAACAGACCTATTTCAATAAATATAATTTGACTTTTGTTTTCTATCAGGATATCAAAATTTGTTGTTGTTCTTTTTTATTTGTTTTGTATGTAAGTATGTCTTGTGTATTTTTTCTGTTTGTAAGACTTCTCTATTTAGATATTCCTATTTAGCATTTTTTTGTAAAATAATATATTTTATTTGTTACGGTTCTGTTGTTTAGTATAGAATTTAAAAAATAAGAATTTCTGTTTATTTTGGCTTGGAAAAAACGAAAAAAAAAATTGAGCGAGTCTGCTAGTACTCGAGACTGATGTGTAAACATACCCTATAACGACATCGGTTGTAAAAAAATTACAACAGCACGTTGTGTTCCAAGCGGTCACACATCCAAGTACTAACCACGCCCGACGTTGCTTAACTTCAGTGATAGCACGAGAACTTGTATTTTCAACGTGCTATATGGCCGTTACCTGTACATTTTAGCTTGTTCAGAGAATAAAAGCAAACACATTCGCATTTATAATATTAGTTAGGATTCTTTAATAATACTTACTGGCAGCTTCCGAGTAGATCAATTCAATGTACAAATTCGACACGAAAATCTAATGCCACCAGGAATAACATCAACATATGGACACAGCTTAGTTACCTTATAATCTTGGAACGACATCTTTTGATTTGGGAAAGTCAATAACCAACTTGTCCAAATTGTAGAAGAGGGTTGAATAATGTTTTTGACAGTTCGTTTAATTTAAAATATTAACATGCTTTTTTATCGTCTAAATCCGTTTAAAAACGATTTTAAATTGCAAAATTGCATAAAAATCCGAAAATTCTGACTTTTTTAGGATGATAGCCGTGGCTTCGGACGAATTTGTGGTCGATTTTGAAGCGAAAATTTATTTTAAATTCGACCGTCCATTAAAAATAAGCTGTGCTATGGATCCAAATACACTGCGAATATAATATAATAAAAATAATACATTTGAGGGTTCGTTTAATTTAAAATATGCTTTTTTATTGTCTAAAATCCGTTTAAAACGATTTTAAATGGCAAAATTGTATAATAATACCGCCTAGCGGCTAGAATCGGTTTACACATTCCGTCCCCAAATTTCTGTCCCCTCGTTTCCGTCGCATTTGCCGAGATTTACCCTCATACCGCCGCCTAAGATGTTTACACATTGAAAAGTTTTTCTTCTCAACTGTTTAAATGATTATCTTGGATAATGAGATTGTATGGTCACTTTTGGTTTATTTTAGTTTGTTTTGCAACTATTGAACGTATTCCAACTAGATCGTTTGTATGATTTTATTTGTTTGTCTAATAAGTCTTTGGGTTTTTGTGATAATATATTATATGTATTTGTATATCTATGTTATTTTATGTATATATTTTGTTGACAACGATTTTATTGTGTTTGCATGTGTATATACCTACTCTTATATCACTATTGGACTGATTTGTGATAATTTGTTTTATATATCTAAAGTGATAACCTATTATAATGTAAATGTTGTATAATAGTGTATAATAATTATTATTTTATCTATGTATATTATGTACATATTATATATAATCTTTATTTTGTTAAAATAAAATTTCGTTAAATTTAAATTCTTTCTACAAGTATACAACCTGCACGTCTTTGGCGTACCATGAATGGATAACAATAGGCAAAACACATAAACTGACCCAAAACAAGGTGGTATTACCTGCACTTGATGAAAAGAAATTTTTGCAATGAAACTAATGACAAACTAGAAAGTATTGGTGGGTCACCCTGTAGTCCCCTACCTAATGAGGTTTTATTACTCTATACATTTCTGATACAGACTATAATAAGGTATTAGATCTACTGCTCTATGTATAGATAAAATTGTATTTTCTTAGACAATAAAGCTTATTTAAATTACCTTTCAAATTAAAAATATGTAATTTTGTAAATGTGAAGGTGCAGACTATCTTTACCCACCACTAGTCAAAAGACCTTTTGAGAAGGTTGGTTACCAATTTCGTATGCCATCTGTTTAAAATAAAGGAGTTCAGATCAAAATAAGAAAATCTATTATGGACTCACGGACAAAGGGGCTATGCGAGATTTAATTTCAGATCAACCGTTTATCCAGTTTCAATAAAGCAACCCTTTTAAAATGATAATTAAGAATGAATAGGCCTCCTCGGCATAGAATTACGTCGGAGCTAGTGCACTTGTCAAAAAATTGTACATCCATTCAGATTAAATTACAAGGATAAGAGATAAATGACATAAAGCAGCACAAATCAGTTTCACGTACCTACAATCTGATTAAGCCGAACTGAAAATTAAATACAAATAATTGTGCTTAGTTAGTGAGCCACTGAGAGAGCGGTATATGAATAAAAAAATTGATGCTGAAAATAGACTCGTTGACAAATTATTACTTGAAAACTATTTGAAATAAATTGACATTTACTTCGGATTGTCACCCGTACATTTTTGTATTAAAAATTAATTACAAAATAACACTAAGAAAGTTACAATGATTATCTTATATTTAAAACAGTATTTTGGTCAATTAGACACCGCTTGAAGAAGTACAAATTATAACTCTACCTAATCAAGGATATAAACCAAAATCATCATTTTTCAAATGAGTGTCTAGAATGCAAACTTGATTACTGGTTTTGATACTTAATTCTACAGAAAATCTCACATTGACATCCACACATCTCAAGAATGGGCCATTAAATGAGGAGAGTATGAGAGACAAGCTAAATTTAAATCGAAAACAGTCAGACGATGAATAAAAGAAACAAGTTTAAATCCAAGACGAATTTAACCAAACCCATCAGAAAACTCGTCGATTAGAATTTGTCAGAACCCTGTTCTGAGATAATTCTGTCCATGAGTTTATAATAATACATAATTAATGGAAGAGAGAATATCCGAAAAATCGAACAAATTTTGCCTTGGATATACTCAATAAATGTAGCCAAGGCCAATTTTTATTTTTATACCATAAAATAAAGCAAAAATATACATAATTTTTGGAATATTTTTGCCATCTCTGGTTTGAGAGAGGAGCTTGAATGAAGAAGTGACTGAACTAAAAAATGGCGAAAGCATACGTGTTAATATGCTAATTGCAGAACCTACCATTAGGCAAAATAAAGACATTGATTTTATAGAGACCTCTCTGGGAAATCTAAGAAAGTAGGATTGAAAATATGCTTAACCCATTAGATTCCAGCATAACCAAAGGCATTTTTAAAAATTTATTTATATTATGGCTACCTGAATAAATTAATTTTAAAACGCTTGCACGGATAGGCCACCAATCTGGGCCCATTGTGCGCCCTCTTACATGTCAATTCAGCCCGATCTCCATAGGGAAGGCACACAGCTTCCTAGCATAGATCTTTCTTATGTTTTCCGAGTTCAGCATACAGCTTCCGAAGTTCACTTCCAATTCTCGCCAACGCTGAACAGTCGGTAAGGAAACGATTGTGAACGATTCTTCGTCCTCCATGCACCACCTGAATTCTGACCCTTGTACGATCAGTACCAGGGACAAATGCCGGTTCAAGTGGCAGTGCTCTGTAAGGTGTCCTGTCAGAAGTCTGAAGTCACCCCTGTTTAAAGTCATGAAAGCCGTTATCCTGCCAGGCGCTGGGTCTCCCCAGAGAAGCTCAGATAGCCTCACTCCTGGAGTACTGTTTGGGGCCATACTGTAGGACACACCTCTTATAAGCGCAGATCCCACATGACGCATTGCAAAACTCTGTCGTCCGAGACCATCGGCCTCCTCGTTGCTTCAGAACATTCGAGGGTTCCGGAACCCATGTGAGACTGACCCTATTATGGTGGCCACTAAGACCAAAAACTAAATTAAAAAAAAACTCTATGCTTAAAACAACAAAAATAATCGTCTTTATATGTATATAAAATCAACCAATTATTCTAGATTAATCTCTGGTATGTTAAAAAAGTTATACCGTTCTCTTCTTCAAGGCACTGAATTGAGAATCTCTAAAATATCGCCATCCTCAACAATACGTCAATCACGAACATCAAGGAAATGAAAATATGTCTTTTCTTTCTTAAAAATTTCAGTAAATAGAGGACGCTTCCAGGTACTTGGTTATATTTCTCCACAACTCGACGTCAATGTTCGGGACTTCCAGATTCTTTCCAAGTTGTTATCATTAGACTTTCCTCCATGAAAGTGATCTGAAGCAATATTAAAATAAGTTTCTTGCGTTTGTCCTTTAAGAAAACTTCATCGGAACTTTTAACGACATCTTCAACATCATCCGATCTATTGATATCTTAATCATTGGCATGTTAGAAAAGTTAAATCGTTCTCTTCCAACGCCATTTTAAATAATATTTCGATCATGAACATCAAGGAAATGAAAATATGTATATTTCTTAGTATTTCTTTCTTAAAAATATCACTAAATAAAGGACGCTTTCAGGAACTTGGTTATATTTCTGCACAACTCGACATCAATGTTCGGGACTTCCAGATTTTTTCCAAGTTGTTATCCTTAGACTTTCCTCCATCAAAGTGATCTGAAGAAATATTAAAATTAGTTTCTTGCCTTTATCCTTTAAGAACACTTCATCGGAACTTTCACCTTCATCTTCAACATCATCCGATCTATTGATATCTTAACCTTTGACATGTTAGAAAAGTTACATCGTTCTCTTCCATCGCCATTCTCAACAATATTTTGATCATGAACATCAAGGAAATGAAAATATGTATTTTTCTTAGTATTTTTTTCTTTAAAATATCACTAAATAAAGGACGCTTTCAGGAACTTGGTTATATTTCTGCACAACTCGACATCAATGTTCGGGACTTCCAGATTTTTTCCAAGTTG
>MU186264.1:19819-56701 GCA_016904865.1 Pissodes strobi | reverse complement strand
TGATAGACTTAATGATTTGTATTGTTCCATAGATGCTAATCTGTTCAGTGGGACGACACTCCAAATAATGAAAATATCCACAACAATCACTAAGTTGAAAGGCCTAACCTAGGCCCTTACAGAAGTAATTATGGCTTTTGCTGTTCGTCTTAGACCCAAAAAAAAAAACAGGAAAGTATATTGAAAGGAATCCATCATAATTTCTTAAAAAGCCTTGCCATTTAAGATAACAAATCTTGGTCTTAGGCTTTTAGGCACCTGAAGGAACGCCAAACGTCAAGTTGATAAACAAAATTAATCATGGCATATAGTAAATGAACTTCGAGAGAGACGATATTGATGCTAATATTTACTTAATGATTTGCTAATCTGTTCACTCGATCGACACTCATACTATCAATAAGCATAATAATTATTACAAAGTAGACTATGCTAAGGTTTTAGAATTATTTTTCTCGACCGAGTAAAACTTGGACAAATATTTTCCCAGATAAAAATGCACCCGAGTGGAATGGCATGGTAGTGAAATTATATTTTAAACTTCTTTATATGATATTAAAATGTTTTTTCTACTACCGTGCGTAAAGTACTCACTTTACGCACTCTCTAAGGTTCGTAAAATTGGCTTTTTTAATGCGCAGTGCGTAAAATAAGTTATTTTACGCACTAGTGCGTAAAGTAAATCTGACATATTTTTGACATTTAGGGCAGTGCGTAAAATAATATATTTTACGCACTAGTGCGTAAAGTAATTTAATGATATTTTTTTTTTGTTTTTTCCTATATTTTTCGATAGTAGAAAAAATTTCGTATGCTACTTATGTGTAAGGTACCCTTTTTTTATTCATGAGATTGTCGCATGAGCCGTAGGCCCATTCATAACTTTACTTACACACTTGTTGCATAAATAACTATTTTGTTGATGGTACGTCCGTTTTCTTCATCTTTGAAGATATAGCTACAATAATACCGTTATTTAAGGGACAGTGACAAGGCGGAAATGTTGTGATATTCCCTTTTTCAGGATCACTTTGTATATAATTAATGGGAAAGTATCATCTACAGAGTTTTCGCAAATTTACCAAGGGCATTTGACTGCGTTAATTATTATATTCGATAATAAATTACAAACGTACGGATTTTGGGGAAGTCTTCTTTTGAGAAGAGCACTAAAGTTCGTTATTAATTTTTTATATTAATAAGCTCTGCTATAAAATAAAATTTGGTGACTTTTCTAAGTATAGTAATTTTCAGCGCTGTCAATTTTGTAATTAATACTGTAAATGTCATTTCGTAATGTATGTTGCATTCATTATAAACAGAAATCTCTAAACTTAATTTCACGAATTAATCTTCAAATAAAAATAGAAGGGTTGCGAAAAAAATATTCTTGAAGTGTAAAGCAAATGACACCAGTGCTAAAGCATTTGCTGATGCAAAATGTTTTTTTATTTCTTTTTATAAAACTATCATAATTCTCAAATCAATGAAAAACAAGAAAATTTGTGTTTATAACTCGCCATATATTGAGTATTTCCTACAAATGTATTTTCATTTTAAAATAATTTAATCTTTGCGGGGAATGCGTGGAAAAGTGTAAATACTATTAAATACAACGTTGTAAATATTATTAAATACATTATTACGATCTTCTCCTTTTGCTGGTCGATTTGTGTTATCGATACACTCGCTACCTTACTTCTCGCCACCTTACTTCCGCTGTTCGACAGGTATATCTGATTGGAGCGCCATGTGACAGGCGCGCAGGCCGTTTTCACTATCGGAATTTATTATTGCTATTTTTGACCCTCAGGTCTAACCACAGTTTGTACCGTACTCGAATCAGTTATACAACTCTGAGCCGGCACCTTTGATGTTAGTGAAGCCAAATTCTATTTTTTCATGTATTCTCATATTTCGAGCATGCGCATTATTAGTTGGAAACGTCAGAATTATACGGCCAGCTGGGCAGTGGACAGAGTCGAACTAGGATCTAATCATAGGCATATAACTAAGTCTATGGATTTAATACACAAAATTCGAGAAAATAGTCCACAAAAAGCACTACAAACACAGCCGACTCTCGAACAAACAAAATTGTAGATTTCGCTTTTCGGCTCCTTCTCAATCAACATACTTTTCCTGTCGCCGCACAGAAAATCAATAATCGAGATCTCATCTGAATACAAGCACAATATAAGCCTGTTGCGTGCCTCGTTTTACGGTTAATTCTCGCCAACACTACCTCTATCTCTGTCTTCTTACATGCGGAATCTTATTGAAAAGAGACATACATATATGCCGAACTGATATTTTATTTATAAAGGCAGCGTTCACTCATTGAGCGCAGGCGCAAGATAAGAACTCCCAGCTCTCCTATTGGTTGAAGTGCTTGGCTTCAAAACACGTGGAGAGTTGTTTAACTGATTCGGGTAGGGTATAAACTGTGGTCTAACTACTGCCTGATTGTGTTGTTGCAGTATTAAGCAAATTAAGAAGAATGCACTTTTTCTAAAATTATCGGCCATATCGTCTATAAACGTTGTGTGATGAACTAGTGTGGCCCCCTTTAGGTATCTTCGACACGAGTGTTTCTATTTAAGATGACTAAAGGTATTTATCATTTACCTAGGGTCCTTCTGTGGGACAGAATTCCTTCTATGGGGCAAAATTCCTTCTGAGTGGTAGAATTTCACGCTGACCTAGCTAATCCCGCCATCAGTTAGCCGTACCGATGCCCTTTTTATGTCAGGGTGACGCAACCACATGGTGGAGACTTACTACGTAGGAAGCGCCAGTGTCTACATTCTACAACTCGACCAGAATCAAGTAAAATCGATTTTAATCTATTTAAGTGCCTAAATTACCGTACATTTCTTACCGCCGTTATATATTCTTTCGATTAATGGATTTGTAGCTAGGCAACTGTGGGTAGTTTGCCTAAATTACTGTGCATTTATTACCGTTATGTATGATTTTAATTAATGAATATATAATCAAATGATTATAGGTCATTTGCCTTAATTATCGTATGTTTCTCACCGTGATATATCATTTTAATTCGTGATTATATAATCAAATGATTGTGGGTTATTTGCCATAATTACAGTAGTATATAGCTTATCGTTATATCTCATTTTAAGTAATGAACTTATCACTAAAAAACTGCAGCCCGTTTGATGTCTATCGTTTATATTCTCTTTAATACTCGTTTCATTGCTTATCGAACTTACCTTTAAAAGAGATACTTAATTTTATCTTTAATTAGTTAAAAAATTAATTTTGCTAGTGTCCGTATAACAGATTAAGTTATTTTTTTCTGTATTTGGCTGTAAAGCTCATGGCACTAATTTATATCACATAACTGAAATTTACTAATTTAATTTCTTGCCTTGATATCGGAATCGACTTGAGCTCACTTCGTTTAGCTATAGATATGTAACGGTTGTATGTACATATTTACCTTACAGTTTTTTTATTGATTTGGTATTATTGAATGACTGTTTATTGGTCTACTGATGTTGTGGGTACCACGGAATTGATTTGGGTTACAAGTTTGGTTAATAACCATTTCATTTATATCTGCATATATTATTTATACAATAAGATTTGGGCAATATTAAGGTTATAAGGCATAGTTTAACAAGTAGTATCCTATGTTGCTTTGATTTATTATTCTTGTAATATCGCTGAAATACCTTATAAGAGAATCTTCTTATTGGTTTAAGAGCGTAACCATAACCTCAAATTGATTTGAGATAGGATTAATTGTCCTGAACGAGTTGGTGTAAGTTTACATTTTTAAATAAATCAGTTATTTGTAATCGTGATGTTTATTTTGGCAAATAGCAGTCAAAATAAATAATTAATCTGTGTATTATGGAGCGCCTAATGAGCAATTAGCAAATAAGGTTACATATTTGGCACCCAACGCTTAAGGCTCGTTACAAAAGATAATGAACTCTACCAACCTGCAACATTAAATAGGTTCTAATTTACATGTATTTTAAAAGATTTTATTTACATGCATATATCAAAACATGGAAAATCAAATACTTTTCTAAAGTTAAACGATTTTCTAAGGAAATCTTTGGAAAACCAATATAATAAACTCATTTGAACGCATTTTTTGCTTTAAATAATTTCCAGCAAGTATTGATAAAACGAAGATAATACTTATGTATAGGTATTGAACTTGTATACTTTGTGTTTATCTAAATCTTGAACTAAAAATATATTGCAATATAGTTTCTAATAAGCGCGTTTGATAATAACACTCGTATTTGTATAGTTTTTGGGTAGGTATGGATAGCCATAGGTACAGAGTTTATTATAAAATATTAAAGAAAATTTTAAAAAATGCTCTATCTAGTCCAACCACCAGCAAATATCTTCGTAGGTACGTGTGTTTGTTTCTTCTGTTACAGAATCTGGCCATCTTATGCACGCAGGCGGAGCCGGGGCTAAAAGTTGGTCTAACATAGAAATCCGTTTGCGCTTAAATCAAATTCCAATGGTTTCCGGTACAAATAGTTTTCGGATGCTATGAAGGTTATTTGTTTATATATTCGTGTGATCGTGTGAAATGATTTATTAAAATTTGCATAATAAACCATTTATTTATATTATTTTATGTGAATAAATATTTAATTTTTTTGGTAATGTAGATTTATACTTATCTATATATACCTACAGTGCTTTTCTTTAGTCCCCCCTTCCCTTCCTCCCAATATTTTTTGAACGACTCAAAGGGAACTGATTACTTGGAATCGAGTAATAGTTATATAAATGATACGTTTTAGCATCAAATTGACAAATAAAAAATTCAAGATGACCGCTAAGCCCTATTATGAAAGAAAATTTGAAATGGGAAGAGTGGTTTGCGTTACATCGTTTTAACGCTCTAATCGACTAATTCTAAAATATTAATTGGCTGAACACATTCTTTTTGACGGTTTTTTGAACCTTATTGGAATAGGAATGTCTAACTGCAGCCCAAATGTTAACAATGCTGTCAATCCTATCGCATGCACAGTACGATGTGTCAGAATTACCCTTGTCTTTACGGTCCAATGAATTGCTGTCAACAGGTCTTTTAGTGCAGTGGTCAGATCCTGTGCTTGTGATTCGGCGGCCCAGCTTCGATTCCAGTGGCAAGATATGTTGTTTTTATTTTTTTTTTGTTATGTGTAAAATGTTTTTTCTTCATTAGTTTTTGTGGTTGCGCCACCGTACCGAGCGGAGGGCCATAGGCCATAGCCAAGCGAGAATTTGACAAAGCAATTTGGCAATGTTGTTAACATTTGGGCTGCAGTTAATCCTTCCTTATTAGAATGAGCAAGAGTCCCAAAATAGGGAGCATTTTTAAAAAGGGGTCAGTTCAGGTCATTCCAGCTTCGAAAAGGTCGCGAGAATCGACAAACGCGGGACGATAGTTGATAGGGAATTATTAGGATAAAAACTTTCTATATGCTTCTGTTTCGAAAATGCCGGAAAAATGGGCTTTTAGGGGACAATTTAAAAACATCGGTTTATAGGTAAAAATTTAAAGTTTTTATTTTTTTTTTGAGAAAAAATATTTTTTCGTAGAAAAGCTCAAGTTTTACCAGTAACAAGAGATATAAGGTATTAAGTATTATTTGGAGTATTGTACAGTTTCATTCCTTATATTTAGACAGCGTTTAGCGCGATTATTATAAGAGGTACACAAACATGGTAAATATTTCATACATTAAAGCAACAATTTATTGTTTTTTTTTTTAATTCACAAATATATAATGTGTAGTTGAAATTTGGTTTAAGTAGCCATTTTCGAAATATTTGCATTGTTTTATTAAATCGATACGTTGGGGTTTGGAACCTTCGACAACATGCACTAAAACAGAGTTATGTTTCGGTGTTATGGATAAAACTCTGTTTTAGTTATTAAATCGCAATTATTATTATTTTTATTTATCAAATAAGATATAATTAACATATTATTACTATAATTACAACATACTTATTTATTTATTTATTTTTAATCATCAAAATAGAACTAACAAATTAACAATATTCTTTTTTATAAAATAATAATATGAAAATTCACAAGTGTTCAATGTGACCGCCGTTATTTTCAATAGTTTTAAAATGAAAATATTTCGAAATGTCAAGCACATTATATATTTTTGAATTCAGGAAAAAAAGATCTATTAACTTCTGTTTTATTATACAGGGTGTTCCATTAAAACACGTTTGTGTTTTTATCACTTTGCGATAGGCCTGTATTACATTTTAGAACATTTTCGGGCGATTTAGGATGATCCCTGCAACTTTTGTATTCAAAGTTTGTTTTCACCTCTTATAATAACCGCGCTAAACGCTGTTTAAAAATAAAGAATGACCCTGTACATCTTGTCAGTCTCTGTAATATATTAATCCGAATAACCATCTAATCTAGCTTACTGCCAAATTATAAACATAATAATCAACTATTAAAAAAATATATGTATTATATACAAGGCCGGCTTGTATCCTATATTCATTCTCTTTTGAGGTTTGAAGCACATATTATCATCGGAGGCTTAGCTCGTTATGATCGAGCGCTTGCTTAGCATGCGATAGGTACCGAGATCGATACCCGGCGCATGCAAGATTTTTGAAAAAAAATTATTGAGCTTTTAATACCGCTTTGTTGAAGTTGTAATCTGTGTCGTGCGGTCATAAGCACACCCCATTTATTTTTATTATTTGTTCGCATCAAGTTGGCCGTAGCGCAATTGGGCGTGGACCCTTCCTCTTTAAATCATAATTAAAGCTTGCCAAAATATTACAAATTAATGTCAACTACAATTTAACATTATAAGTGTAATGCGAAATAATTGGATAACCATTTTAAAACAAATAAATCACTTTCATTCTCGATTTCTTTACAATCGCATACATATAAGTCCGTGCGAATCGAAATGACAACATCGCGTTCATCCTACTACATTTCAAATCTGTGACTATAGTCGCATATTCGATGTCATTACAATTGCGGTCTTAGGATGTTTCGAAAAAACCGCAATTTCAACGAAACCGGCGAAAATTAGATTAATGCGAGCTAATTCCCGAATGACAGTCAAATGTCTCTGAATAAATGATAAATTACAACTCAAAACATCAAACTAAACAATCTGAATCTAGGTAATATGAATAAAATAACATAACCGGTATATACGCCCACAGAATTCTTGCACGCCGATATTTTGCATTTTGTTTCGCAGACCTGAAATTATTCATGGCAATAATATGAATGAAAATTAAAATAAGTAGTAAACGTTGACTTTGTTAAGGCCGTTTTATCACATTTACATATAGGTAGTTGGGCAAACTATAATAATTTTATCAAGAGCTGGAAATAGGAACATAATATCTTAAAACATGAATCTCAGTGGAAAACATAAGATATGATTTTCCATGTAGAAGATACAGAAAAAATAGTCCACGGGCGGCAGTGCAGATTTTCAATAATTCAAAAGCGGCCATACAGCCTTAAATTAACGGTTTCCATATGCCATAGGGCACGTTTTATACACACGATTGGTATATTCGTAAAAACATTACATTCCATTATCGTTAATGATTGATTGTAATCAGATATATTTGCGATTTATCACTTTGAACTCCTAGTTATACCTAGTTATATATTATATGGCTAAACGTGAGGTCACCTCCAGGTTCCACTTTCTATTCGAATTAAATGTTTGCATTGTAAGCGTCAATAATATTATTATTCTAAAATAATTTTTTACAAATTACTGTCATTCTTTATTGAATTTTATGCATGCGTGACCCAGTAGGAAAGTTATTAGATGCCCAGAATATGGTAGAAATTGCTGGTCCAGGACCAGCAAGAAGATGTTATTTACCGATACTTGCAACCTAGGAGTGTGTTCTTAATATGAATTGCACATGCTATTTTAAGGCTAGATTCATAAATGTGAAGATATGAAGGGGCAATGATGTTCTAAGCATAAGCTTATTCGCATAACACGGAAAATACATACATATTTAACTGTAATTATTTTTATAAAAGTTAGGTAAACGGCACCGGCATACTTAGGATATGTTAAACAAAAAGCATTCATTTGCATTTTGTGCAGAACTAGCCCAAACAAACCAATCAATAATTGAAATGGTTAAGTCGGGTGTTAAATGCGGCTACTAGGGATGTCAATCCCGAAATATTTTCTGAATTCCGGGATTTTCGAAATTCGTACTACAAATTCCGAGATCCCGGGATTTAATCGCGAAATAAGATGTACCGAAAAAAAATCAAATAAAAAAACTTTCATTGTATGAACAAATTTAAGGAAATATGTGCATCACCAAATAAGTTTTAAATTTCCATAAAAATTCCGCAAAAATATTAGTGCTTCTTATGCCTAAAAAAATAGGCATTTATCTCGGCATTAGATTCAATCTGTCGAGAGAGGTTTTCCTCCGGGACATTGAGTACATTCTAGCGCATCTTATTAGGTTGTTTAATTATGAAAAAGTACTAGAAGACAAAAAATTAAGTTGGTTAATATTCGTTTTGGAAAGGGTTGGGATAAAAAAATCATATGACAGGCACTATACAGGGTGCTACAAATTCGTTTCTTTGTATGGGTATCTCGAAAACCGAAAGAGATACGAGGTTGGTTAAATTGGGGCAAAGTTGTGCAATTTAAGATATGCCGTCGAGAAATTTAGAAAATTCCGTCTAGTTCCGGAGATATCTGTAAAAAACCGAAAATCTATTTTATGTTTATTTTTTCCTGCCTTTGTTTGAAGAGATTAAGTAAAATAATTGTCACACTCTTATTGCCACTTTTTCTTCTCTACAAGCTGGCGGTATCAAATTTTAAGTCCGACGTTTCGCTTTCGAGCCCTCTTCATCAACTTAATTTTTTTAAATACGGACCTGAAATTTTTATCTACTTTTTAAAAAGCCTTTGGTCTTCCAAAACCAACGATGTATTGCACTTGTCAATAAATCAACAAATCAAGATTTTTTCCATAAGAGATAATGTGTTAGACAGAGATGGGGCGATCTTTTCTGACCCGATTTCACTTATGACAATATTTGTTACCACTATCGGACAAGTGTGATACATCGTTGGTTTTGGGAGACCAAAGGCTTTTTAAAAATTAGATAAAAAATCCAAGGCTGTATTTAAAAAAAATAAGTTGATGAAGCGAAACGTCAGATTTAAAATTTGATACCGCCAGCTTGTAGAGGAGAAAAAGTGGCAATAAGAATGTGACATTTATTTTACTTTATCTCTCCAAACAAAGGCAGGAAAAAATAAAAATAAAATAGATGATTTTCGGTTTTTTACGGATATCTCCGGAAGTAGGCGGAATTTTCTAAATTTCTCGATGGCATGTCAATCATCCTCAAGTCGCGCAACTTTGCCCCAATTTAACCGACCTCGTATCTCTTACGGTTTTCGAGATACCCATACAAAGAAACGAATTTGTAGCACCCTGTATAGTGTGTCCGGGACGAGTCTCTAAATGGAGATTTCGCTTATTATTAGAGATAGAGAAATGCTCCAATGCAATGGAGTTCTAGACGATTATTTGATTTTTGAAATATTTAAAATAAAAGCTGAAAGCATTTTCTTAAGATTGGCTGTAACTTTTTTATTACTCAAAAAAAATATTTTTTAAATCTGTAATAGTTATTTTTGTTACAAGTACCTAAAATGGAGTTTTTCAGGACGAATCATTGCTGTTGGAATAGCAGATGAGTCCTGAAAAACTTCATTTAGGTACGTGTGACAAACACTATTTTTTGTCATACGCTCCCAAAATTTAATTTTTATTTATACGCTTTTTGCAATACTTCAGAACGCCTAAATTTGCAAATTTACCATAATTTTTGAAATGTACGACAAAGTTGGCTTAGAATTTGACATCGTAGCAACTATTTGACAACTTTGTCATGTCATTCGAAATTTTTGACATTTAGACATATTCAGGGATTTTGGAATAGTCCGTAAAGGTTGCCATTACGACTTTTAGGGACTAGGCCTAAAAAGAAGCATTTTACGGACTCCAATGAGTCCGTAAAATAGCTATTTTTGGGAGCGTATGACAAAAACACATTTTTGAAGCTACATTTTCCTCCCTGTGGGACTGGATTATTAGATTTTGCATATGGCGTTTCGTCTTCGAGAACTCACCATTAACTTATTTTTTTTTAAATACGTACTAGCATTTTTAAGTACATTTAAAGCAAAACTATCCCAGTTAAAAAATAGGGTAGTCAAATATTTCGCTATTAGAACCAATGCTTTCGAAAAGGTTTATCAGAGCATATATTTTTCACTCTCCTACACACTCTCCTTAGAGAACAACCTTGTACTAACCGATTTGCTTACAAGTATGATGATACATCACTGCTTTTACAATAGCAAAGGCTTTTAAAAGTGCAATAAAAATCGAGGTCGATATTTAAAAATAATAATCATTGCAAAATTTAAGAACAAGATTTTTTAGAAAGGAAACAGTGGCCTTTAAAATGTGTTAACAGATGTTATTATGCTCTTTTGTCCTTCTAATGGGCTCAAATCTTCACTACAACTTAGAAGGAACTGGGCGTGAATAATCTCAAATTGAAAGAAAAATTTTAGTTTTGAGAATTTAAAATTAGATATTGAATGAAATATAGAAATAAAGTACATAAATGTCAATGCGTAGGATAAAATGAGCTGTCGCCGAGCGTATAAATTAGGCCCTAGCTCAAATGCCGGAGAGTAGGGTGCGGGTTGATTTATTTAAGGGCCACGGGCTTTTAGACAGCACAAGCGCGAATTCCACAAAGTTGAAATATGGAACTCGTTTTAGCTTAAGCTTCACGACAAAATAAATGAATACGAAAAATTCGTTATTTATTTCTATCAGGAAAATCGACCAATAAAACAATGAAAATTAAGTTAGAAAATGAGATTAAATATATATTCCGGCAATTAATCAATAATAATAAGGGAAAAATAATTACCCAGAAATTAATCAGAAATCAAGGTCGCTATAAAGCAAGTACCCAAATTAACCGAAAACTAAAGTAGATGAGAACAAATACTGAAAAATTAATCAAAAATAACAAAAGTAAACGATGAACAAATACTCGAATATTAATCAAAAGTCAATCAAGAACTATTCGATTATTGAGCGCAAAATAATAAAAGAAACAGATACTTACCACTGTAATGGGACTTTCCTTCAGAGTCATAATTTAAAATAAATCAATTAAATAAAACAAGTAAATAAACAAACGAAGGATTGGTTTTATTACCTAATAATAAAATATCACAGTTGGTCAGGAGGGAGAAAAAAAAAATAACTTGAAGAAAAATTTCAGTAGTCGATTCTTACGGTTACACTGTATTCTCAAAGGTAGGCTTTACTCGGTGAAATAATTCACACGCTTACTCTAAACAAATTCCGAAATATTTAATAGTAATTAATGACGATCGCTTAAAGCATTAATAAAAAGAACGTCAGTAAAATATATTCGAAAGCCAGCAATACTTCGAATAACTTCACGTTATAGGTAAGTTCAATTATCTCGATTAATCACCTAATTATAGACTAATTCACGTATCTAGAATCATGATCCGTCACATATGCCGTATAACTAACTAAGGTTATTCGGTTCAGTTAAATTATGTTGATAACTGTCGAAAAAAACGATATACAAAAAAAAACTACTTAGATCTGGCGTTATTATAGCCAGCGATTAATTACAGACCTTAACATAAGGCAATTCACTCTACAGTTACCAGTAGGACAAAGATAATAAACAATTAAAAATAAATAACGCAGTGGACTAGGAAACTAGTAGGGATCTGATCTACGGTTATCCAACGTAAGCCAGAAATCTTGAAAATTTAGAACAATAATAAACTAATTCGACCTACAACGCTATTGCGTCAGTTATTTAACAGATCAAAAAAAATTCGACCCAAATTGTATGTCCTCTAAATCTGATTTACTCTAGATCAGCGGATCTATCTGAATTTTAGCATTTGATTAAATAAAAGCCAGCATTTTAGGCTCGTCAAAATTGCCCAAAAATTCAAAGTTCGTTTGAGAGAAAATTTGAGAATTTAATTAAATAAAATCAAGTATTTTAGACTTGACAAGATTGACCAAAAATTTAAAGTTCAAAAAAAAATTTGAATGACTAAATGTTGCCTTAATTAAGGAGAAAGAGGTTAAAAAGTTATTCTTTGTTCGAAAACAAAACCAAAAAAAATAATAGTTAGAGATCGTAGTTAATTACACAAATTTGCCGCAACATAGATGAATGAAAAAAATAAAATAAAATGGAAATTGCTCTCTCGGCCGATGAGTAACTCCTCAGGCAGCTTCCAAAAAGAACTGCTCACGCTAGGAAGTAGACTTCCTTGACAGGCGAAGGACTGCAAGGCTCTATACCGGTGGTACGCTAGACAGGCGTAGCCAAGGAACACTCTGTCGATAACGATGCCCGTAGATAACAACGAACAATTCGACGGTAGCAATAGACCTCACAGTAGAAGTAAACCCATCGGTAGTCGTTAACCCAACGGTAGTAGTAACCCCAACGGTAGTCCCCTGTGAAAGAACATATATTCAAGGCTCCACACGTAACTCTTAATGGACGAGCATTATAACTCGGTGATCAAAATCAACCATCAAGGAAAGAGAAATCAGAATTAAAAAAACAATAATTTACCTGTGTAGGGGGGTAGCCAGTTGCTTAACGCTAGACAGCATTCAGTTGCGAAGTGGGCTTCTGTAAGAGATTAAAAAGAGAATTAAAAATCCGTTCCAGCATCATCCATCCGTCCATCCGTACCATTCACAGAGGGACAAAAAATGCACGCAAAAACTCAACTCACCTTGCAAAGCAGCTCTCAAATCCCACAAAGGCCAGTTTCAGACACCAACACTTACGAAAAGATAAGGCACAACTAAACACTGAAACTTTTAAAATGACTCGGTCAGAAAAATCCCATTACCAGGTAAAAATCCCAATTCTTTCCAACCGACCGGCGTCTAAAAATGACTGCTTGACTCGGTTCATCGTAAAAAAGTGACCCAAGCGACCGAAAACCGAAGAGCAGCAAGCCGCACGAAGATTCCCACCTCGGAAAAAACTCGCTCAACCAATGAATATCCAGCATGGTTGATCACATGTTCCTATCAATAATTCATCCAAAGGAATTAAACGATAAAAACCTGAGATTTCGATGCACAGCCATTCTAAAAAAAACTACTCAGAGTAGCCAAGAGCGCATTGCCATTAAGCCACTTCAATTAATAGAATTCCCCATTATTCATAGACAATTAAAATAAATGCGTGCGACGCTCAATCCCATCTACCAATCCCAAAACAGTATGCGACGGAGCCGGAAACCCAGCCTTCTACCATCGACTTAATCTTGACGCACCAAATTCAATTTGTTGAAAACCGAATCGTTTCGCAGAGCGGGTTTATTAAAATTTCTCGATCGAGAGAACGACGAAGCCAAGTCGGCCGGCATATCTACGAGGGTCTTCCTTCCCGTTATTACCCACCAATGCGTTCAGGACCATGTGAAGGGTGACAAATTCTAGGGTGAATTACGCATCGATATACGCCAGACAAAACGGCCTGTGACAATGTAAAAAACATTAAGAAATTAAAAAGACAGAATATGAGATTATAAAATATTTTTTTGTATTTTTTATTTTAAAATGACTTCTATGTTTAAAGTAAAATTTTACCTCGAAATGTCCAATAACATCCGCAGAAACCGCTGCTTACCGCGTGAAGAATGTCCACATTCTAGGATCTTGGACCATTTTCCGATCTTCAAATCGTTTTAAATGAGATTTCAGGGAAATAAATCTACTTACTTACCACATACGTGAAAACTTCAATAAGGCGAAATTAATATTATGAACAAGTATTATTTTGTGTTCTTTATTTTGAGATGACTTGTCACAACTTCGATGTTTAAAGTAAAATTTTACCTCGAATTTTCTCATAAAATTGGCAGAAACCGCTGCTTATCGCATGAAAAATGTCAAAATTTCCGGCTCCTGAACCATTTTCCCATCTTCAAATCGTTTTAAATCAGATTTCATGCAAATAAATCTACTTACTTACCACAAAAACTATATCCGGAATTAAATATATAAATCTACAGATTTTAACCTAAATGGCATGTTAAAATATTGGACATTTCCAGAATGCCTCAAAGCAACGATATTTTGACATTTTGTGATTTTCTACACGTTTCATTTATTTAAACTCAATTTCCTCGTATCTGCCAATCCCTTACGGAAAATTCTTACAGAACTTTTTTATAGTAAAGATCACGAAGTTTATGAATCTGAGATTGATTTCTGCATTTTTTTAATGCATTTTTTTGATATGTTCTGCTTATATCTACCCTGTTTAATGTACGAAAGAGTAGTTGGCTAGATAATATAAATATAATAAATCATACAAATAAGATTTTACTTTTTAAAATTAAACTTTAAAATCGCTAAAAATTTCATACATATAGAAATGCAGGTTAATTAAATATTTATTTATAAAAACTTTTAGTTTTGCAGATATTATATAAAAATGAAATAAAATAAATAGGAATTTTATGTTAATAAACAAAAAAATACTTTCAAAATTGGCCAAAATATAAAAAATCATTAATTAATCTTGTATGGCCAAACGTTTATTGGACCTAGAAATATTTCAATGAAAAATCAACTCAAAAATAAATAAGTATAGAGAATTAAATAAAATCGTAAAATTGCTTTACAATATGATAAATCATAAAAATAAACGATTTTAAATTATAGAATTAAAATTTAAAATCGCTAACACATATATCAATGTAGGTTAATGAAACATTTATTTATTGAGACTTTTAGTTTTTCGCAGATATATAAAAAATAAATAAATAAAATAAATAGAAATTTTATGTTAATAAACCATAAAATACTTAAAAAAATTGGCCAAAATATTAAAAAACCATTAATATTATATGGACAAATATTTATTAGACCTACAAAATAATATTTCACTTAAAAATTAACTCAAAAATAAATAAATATAGAGAATTTAAAAAATATATAAAACATATTTTCTTACGGCTTTACAGGATAATAAATCATATAAATAAAGGCTTTTAAATGTAAAAATTAGAACGTAAAAATAAAATTTTAAATTGCTAAAAATTTCATACATATAGAAATGTAGATTAACGAAATATTTATTTATTGAAACTTTTATTTTTTCGCGGATATTATATAAAATTGAATTAAAATATATAGGAATTTTATGTTAATAAACAAATAAATAAATTGGCCAAAATATTAAAAAAAAATCTTTAATATTGTTTGGACAAACGTTTATTGGAACTAAAAATATATCCAATGAAAAATTAACTCAAAAATAAATAAGTATAGAGAATGAAAAAAAAATCGTAAAACAGATTTTCTTACTGCTTTACAATATAATAAATCATAAAAATAAAATAAAATTTTAAATTATAAAATTAAAACGTAAAATTAAAATTTAAAATCGCAAAAAATTTCAAACATATAAAAATATAGGTTAATGAAAAATTTATTTACTGAAACTTTTAGTTTTTCGCAGATATTATATAAAAAAGAAATAAAATAAATAGAAATAAATCATTCATATTTATTGGACCTAGATATATTTCAATAAAAAATTAACGCAAAAATAAATGAGTATAGAAGATTTTTTTAAAATTATAAAACAGATTTTCTTCTTGATTTACAATATAATAAATCATAAAAAAACATTAAAAATTTTAAAATTAAAACGTAAATTTAAAATTTAAAATCACTACAATTTTCATTCATAATATAGAAATGTAGATTAATGAAATTGGCTAAAATATAAAAAAATCATTAATATTGTATGGACAAAGGCTTATTAGATCTAGAAATACTGTAATGAAAAATGAACTAAAAAACAAACATAGGAAACTTAAATTTAAAAAAATAGCATAAAAAACCCCCCTCCCCCTTCAAGCGTCTGTAAAAACATTTATGGTACAGCTAAATAAAAATAAATTCCGATAAACATTACTTTCACCAACTCTGTTCCTCATCTATATTAATGACCTGCTGATCGAAACGAATAATCCTGTTTACAGTTTTGCAGATGACAGTACCCTTGTCTCCCACTTTAGATCAGAAAAACCCTTACCAGCGACTGAGACTCATCACCGCAGACAGGAGCAGATTACAGCAATTAATCAAGACCTGGAGAAAGTTCAAACTTTGGGCGACCGAAATTTGGTCCAGTTCAATGCAGCAAAGACCCAAGCCGCAACGTTTACTAAGAGGGCCAATACAGCGGGCCCTGACATCATTATGGCAGGATCGACCATTCCTTCATCCTCGTCAATTGGGCTGCTGGGTGTCTCGGTCAACAGCAATATGTCATGGCATGACCATGTTGCTAACATCGCAAAATCAGCCTCCCAGAAGCTTGGTGCACTATTTCGCAACAAAAAACTCTATACACCGCAGCAGTTGCTCTTGCTGTACAAAGCGCAAATAAGACCGTGCTTAGAATATTGCTCACATATCTGGGGTGCCGCACCAAAGCATACCCTAAAGCTGCTGGATTCCATTCAGAAGAGGGCTGTGCGTCTCGTCGGCGATCCGGAGTTGACCCGGAATCTGGATAGTCTGGAACATCGCAGACATGTGGCCGAGATGTCTCTGTTTTACAGATACTTTCACGGCAGATGTTCCCAGGATTTGGCCCGCATAATCCCGCCCTTGGCAACTCCTGTCAGGCAGTCCCGACAGACGGCAGGAGCGCACCAGTTCGTCGTACAACTAGAAACACCTAGAACATCGCTTTACCAGAACTCCTTTGTCTGGCGCACTGCATCACTGTGGAACTCACTTCCAGGACATCTGTTTCCCACTAATTACAACCTACAAATATTCAAGAACCGTGTCAATCAACATCTTCGCACACACACCGCTCGTCGAGCGCCATAGGATCTACCTTTAGTGTGTGTGCCACTGCCATTAAAAAAAAAAAAAAAAAAAACATATTTCACAATATTTAGGAAAAACAAAAAAAAACTTTTTTAGGATATAAAGTTGAGGCGGGCAACAGCTGCTTCCTCTAAAAGCCGAATCGATGTTTCGGCGCATCTATACGGCACTGCAGGACAGTTTAATTCTGTAAACCGGTTAATCGATTCCCAGTCAAAACTGTCAGCTATACAACTGACAGTTTACAGTAACTCATAGTCAACTTGAAATATTTATCTATAATATGTTTAACCTTCTAGTCTAGTCTTTGGAGCCAAAGTCGTTTGTGAGGGGACATTTTAAATTTCGCGCTGTTCAAAGCTTTTTAATTTTGAAGAACTGACCAAAAAAAAACGGTAATTTAATTGGAACTGTTTTTTTTATAGTTCCCCTTTCAGAAGTTCAATCTATACTCGGAAGCTACATTTAAGGAGGCATTGGATGGAGTTCAAAGTGGAATTAAGATCAACGAAACTATAGTAAACAACATCAGATGCGCTGACGATACCGTTCTAATAGCAAATGATGAACAAGAGCTACAAAACATACTGGATCCTTTGGTTTACTATAGCGAAATGTACTGATTTTTTGAAAGACACCGACAAAAGTCTTAAAGGACGAACGACTGAAAAGATTACATCAATAAAATATCTAGGAGCTAACATCAATTGGGACCGTTTTTTTATAGTTCTCCTTTTCAAAAGTTGGTGTGAGCAAGAGCTGGTCTCGTGAAAAAATTGAATGATTTCTGAAACAAAAGCATTCGATATGACTGTGACTTACCGTCTTAGCATCGAAAGATATCACGGGTAATTTGCTTTGCGTACATTTTAAAAATTATGTCATAAACAAAACTAATAGACTTTTTAAAGGCTAGCGATTACATCACAACAGACAGTCGATAAAGGATATAACTGTTAGATAAAATTTAACCAGAAGTTAGCTGATTTAACGGAGCATTGACCGATAAATCCAGCGTCAAGCAAGCAAAAACCTGATGAAAGTAAAATTTTAGTTTTACCATTTATTAATAGCTGATAAAATATGTTCTACGACATATATTTTTATCTAATCATTTTCTATTTATGAATTCGTATTGTAGCTAAAAATGTTCGTGGTGAAATAATCGTTTCTGGTGTTTCATTCATTCAATAGACGATAAGAATTTTAAAAAACAATTATCTCGTTTTTATATACAAAAATTTAACTGGGCGAAATAATGTTTTCTAATTTATATAGGTCATTTGTTAAGGTGCAATGTGTAATATATCTTCTGGACAATTTCAGAATAAAATTAACATGTTTTAAATTATTAAATTTTAGGACAAGTGGCAACAGACACGCGCTAACCCGAGTATTAACCTAACGAACATCTGTCCTTTTGATCGCCCCTGCTTCCTTTGTAACGGTCGAGAGAACTTTTATTTGAATCATAACCGTCTATTTTCGCATTCTCATATATTATGTTTAACAAAGCAAGATCTGCAAACCGACGAAAATATAAGTACCTGTACAATTCCAGGCATGTTTGTTACTTTAAACGTCCGAAGAATCTTTCGACTTGGATTGAACGCTGGAAAATGCGCGAATAAATTATATTATTAATAGAAACTAAAATAATAAATTTTTAAGAAAAAGTAACTAACCCATCGTTATTTAAAGAAAATTTTCCAATAAAGGCTATAAAGCCCAACAATAAAAAAATCTGGGTAACCAAGGGATTAAAAATACCTTCAAGAATCGAAGTTTTTTGCGCCCTCTTAAGAAATTTTGTCCTACAGAAATCATGATCACATACTTCAATAAGTATAGATTGATATATAGAAGGGCAATAAAAATGCTAAAAGAATTTATTATAATAATAGAACTGATATGGCAAAAAATAAACCCAAATAAATCAATGAGTTAAGGGGCATCAACTCTAACGGGAAGCTTGATTTTTATTGCTCGGTTGCAGAAAGGTTAACATCTAAAATTCCATCTGATGTTGATTCTATCAGTTATTTTTTTTTTTTTTTTTTTTTATGGCAGTGGCACACACACTAAAGGGAGACCCTATGGCGCTCGACGAGCGGTGTGTGTGCGAAGATGTTGATTGACACGGCTCTTGAATATTTGTAAGTTGTAATTAGTGGGAAACAGATGTTCTGGGAGTGAGTTCCACAGTGATGCAGTGCGCCAGACAAAGGAGTTCTTGTAAAGCGATGTTCTAGGAGTTTCCAGTTATACGACGAACTGGTGCGCTCTTGTCGTCTGTCGTGACTGTCTGACAGGAGCTGCCAGGGGCGGGATGAGGCGGGCCAAATCCTGGGAACATCTGCCGTGAAAGTATCTGTAAAACAGAGATATCTCAGCTACATGTCTGCGGTGTTCCAGACTATCTAGATTCCGGGTCAACTCCGGGTCGCCGACGAGACGCACTGCTCTCTTCTGTATGGAATCCAGCAGATTTAGGGTGTGCTTTGGTGCGGCACCCCAGATATGTGAGCAATATTCTAAGCACGGTCTTATTTGCGCTTTGTAGAGCAAGAGCAACTGCTACGGTGTATAGAGTTTTTTGTTGCGAAATAGCGCACCAAGCTTCTGGGAGGCTGATTTTGCGATGTTAGCAACGTGGTCATGCCAGGACATATTGCTGTTGACCGAGATACCCAGCAGTCCGATTGACGAGGATGAAGGAATGGTCGACCCTGCCATAATAATGTCAGGGCCCGCTGTATTGGCCCTCTTGGTAAACGTGGCTGCTTGGGTCTTTGCTGCATTGAACTGGACCAAATTTCGGTCGCCCCAAGTTTGAACTTTCTCCAGGTCTTGATTAATTGCTGTAATCTGCTCCTGTCTGCGGTGATGAGTCTCAGTCGCTGGTAAGGGTTTTTCTGATCTAAAGTGGGAGACAAGGGTACTGTCATCTGCAAAACTGTAAACAGGATTATTTGTTTCGGTCAGCAGGTCATTAGTATAGATGAGGAACAGAGTTGGTGAAAGTATTGCGCCCTGAGGCACGCCCGCGTTGATGGTGAATGTGTCCGAGATGTGTCCATCGACTGCAACGTGCAGAGATCGGCTCTTAAGGAAACTGGGAAGCCAGCTGCAGAGAGAGGTTGGCAGTCCGAATGACGGTAGTTTGCTGAGCAGTCCGTCATGCCAAACTCTGTCGAATGCCTTTGAAATATCCAGCGCAATCGCTCGAGACTCTCCGTAGTTCTCAATTGCCCTACTCCATATATGAGTGACATAGGCCAATATATCTCCTGTCGATCTCTCTTTGCGAAAGCCGTATTGATTATCGCTGATTATTTTGTTGTTCTCGAGGTACTTGAGCAGTTGCTGATTGACTACACGTTCCATGACTTTGGAAATTATTGGAAGCAAGGCAATTGGACGATAGTTTAAGGGCGTGGTTTTCTTGCCCTTTTTTGGAACAGGTTGCACTCGAGCGACTTTCCAAGAAGATGGGTAAATCCCTTTTCCAGACAGACAGAGAAAAAAGCCTGGAAAAAACGGGTGTTAGTTCGTTGGCGCAGTTCTTTAACACGATGGCAGGTATTCCGTCCGGTTCTGATGCCTTTTGCGTATCTAGATTTTTAATGATTTTACGAATATCACGGTGATGAAATTTGACTTCTGCCATGGTAGTGTTGATGTTCGATAAGGTGGGGAGAGTATTTGAAAAATGTTTCCGTTATCGATTCCTTTAGCCTGTTTCACAGGGATATAAATGAAATAAAAAGTATATCCAAACATATCAAAAATAAAAGTTCATCTGGCATTCACAATATCTCGTTGAACATATTTGGCAGGTTGCCTGATTGTGTGCTGTGACTGTTATTGTTGCAATCAGTCAATATTGGGTCAATTCCCAGTCGGCTCGGCTGAGGCCTCTAAAGGTGGAAACACAGATGATCCATCTTGTTATCGCCCTATTTCGCTTCCTCCAACATTGTCTAAAATAACAGAAAAACTTGTAAAGTCTAGAATGAAGGATTTTCTTCGGAACCATAAATTGTTGAATGTTAACCAATATGGATTTCGTAATAATACTTTCTTCTTGAGAGATTGTATCTGGGTCTGAAGCAAGGGGAGAAGGCTGCGGCAATGTTCTGCCGATTTCTCGAAGGCTTTTGACTGCGTCGATCGAGGAATACTGCTCCAGAACCTTCTCTATAATGCGATAATCCATGCGATTTTCCAAGAAGATGGGTAAATTTCTTTTCGGTAAGACGGAGAATAAAGCCTAGAAAAAACGGGCATTAGTTTGTTACCGCAGTTCTTAAACACGATGGCAGGTATTTCGTCCGGTCCTGTTGGCTTTTGCGTATCTAGTTCTATAAGTATTTTACGAATATAACGGTGATGAAACTTGACTTCTGCCATAGTAGTGCTGATGTTCGATATGATGGGGAGAGCCTTGCCTTGAGAGACGTCTAAGGTAGATAAGAGTGCAATGAAAACATTTTGGCGAGCATATTTGACTTTTCCTTGGCTCTAGTCGCCGTGATGCCACGTTCGTCTGTCAAAGGTGGGAGAGACGATTTTGTAAAGTTATTACTTACTACCTTTGTTACCGACCAAAAATTCCTGAAGCCACTGGGGCATTGCAGAAGTTTATTCCTGATCCTTTGATTGTGTTTGCCCTTGGTTTCGTCGATCACACGTTTGCATTCGTTTCTCGCTTCGGTCTGATTTTGCTGCCAGTACTTGTAGGCTTGCTGTTTCCTACCTACAACTCTTTCGCATCTTCTGTCGAACCAGGGCTCTCCTTTTGAGGGTAACTTGATGGAATTTGGGATGTATCCTTGCATTCCTGAGGATATTACTTGCGCAATCTCCTTGCAGCAGACTGACGGGCCATCAGTGCCAGCCAAAGCAGACGTCGAGCCCAGGAAAATCTAGGTAGAACTCCCTTAGATCGTCCCAGTTTGCAGAATTGCCAGATTTTGCGGGGCAATCGTGGATCCTTCTGTAGAAGTGGCAATTCACAAAACATTGTAATAAGTTTGTGGTCAGAAGTACCTAATGGCGGGCCAACTGTACTGGTCAGGGTTGGTGGTTAGAAAAAGATCCAGGAGGGCGGCGAATTCGCCCCTCTCTGAGATTCGAGTTGGTTCGTCTACAAGTTTAGTAAGCCCGCAACTGATGGCAAAAAGCTTCTCTCCCTTGGTTGTCGGTCTTGTGATGTTTGAGCCAGTCGGTGTTGTGGGTGTTGAAATCTCCCGGAACGATTTGGCTGGCTCTATCGCTCGGAAGGCGATAGAGACAGCATATAAACTTGGTTAATCCCCTGGCGGTGAACTTGAGCCTTTATAACGTGTTAGTGTGACTAACACGTTATATGTTTCCTCGCGGTGACATGAAAGGTCGCTTCGGACAAAGAGACATATCCCGAACTTCTGTATAAATCGGGTGTGTAAGTCGTAACCAGGATATGGGTAGATTACTGTTGTTGTAGAACATACTTGTGTTTCTGTAAGGGTTAGTACACCAACATGTAGATGTTGATGTACCGAATTTATGTTTGTATTTAGGCCTCTTATGTTGCAGAAATCTATTCTAAATTGCTTCGGTATCTTTGCTGACTGTGAAATGTTGCATGAAGAGCTCCCAGGGCCACCCGGCGCCCGGAGAGCCGAATGGCCGGGGAGTTTGCCTCCGGAATATTTTGATCCGGGGAGCAATATCTTGTCCATATATTCCTACTGTGGAACCCGGAACCACCAGCGCGGAAGCGGAACGTGATTCGGAAAAACCACTTAGCGCTTCCCAGTTCTGGTGGGGTGGTTTTTCACCGGACGATGTGAGTAGTAGGTCTATGCATCCTACCATATATGGCCGCATCCACTGGAAAATTCGGCCTCAGACTCATAACTCTTCTGGTGATTCCTAGTCTGACAGGGGTAAGAATGGGATTTGTTGGGTCACTCCGCAGTGATCAGCTCCAGACTTTGTACTTTGGTGTTCTCCAGCCTGGCGAAGGACGATGGGATTTGATGGGCAGCATCCCGTAGCAAACTCGGACTCCCCATATTTTGCATGCAAGCAACCTACGAAGCAAGTACGATGCCTGTCTGGGGTCGATTCTAGAGAGTACTACAGGCCCATGTTTGTTCGGAAGGGGGTCCTCAGCTTGAGCTGTTTTATTATTTTGACTGTCGATATGGTCTCTAGTAAGTGTGGGGGTTTGGGCATCGGCACCTCAAGGGTAACCAGATTCAATAGTGACAATTTCGAATTGATTATCCCGAGGACTGCATTGACATAGATTACTGTGATGGTTTATTTTAATTTTTATATTGTTTTCTTTCCTGTCTGATGGTTCCATTTTCCATATGTTTTTTGTGCTTTGACTTGTGATTGCATTTAAATGTATTTATATAATAACATTTACCATTTTAATATGCTTGGATACGTATATTTTTGCTTTTTGTAGATCTTAAAATTATGGCTGGATGTGTGATCTACTGCTAATCTAGGATTCCTTTTAATGATGCCAACTGGATTTGAATGACATTATATTGTAATAATTGTTTTAACAACTTTATCAATGAGAAAAAATCCTCTGGCAATAAAGCATATTATTTGATTTGATTTTATTACGAGCTGATAATGATAGGTTTTGTACGGTTACTGACTAATAGGAAACCATCGGTATAAATAATAAAATAATTTGTGTAAATTTAAGCGCAAATGAAAAGTATCAACAGACAATTTAAACAATTTTATTCAGATGGTTGACAATCGGTTGTATTCAGAATTTTAAACTCAGTACGAATTTGGAAATCAAACAATGTAGACACTTAGCTAGAAAAGGCATGAATGATCGATCACCTTCAGCAGATATAATTTTAATCAGATATCAAAACCAACAATGTTCAGAATTTTAAACACAATTCGAATGGAACTAAATAGATATTCTTAATTAACCGAAAATCCTTTAAATACATACGTATAGGTATTAGATTTCATTGTCTGTTTGTATCAAATATCAGGGCGTAATGGAACATGTAGTTTATCGTATCAAATTTTAGTATGTTAATGCAAATTAGTCAAATTACACCCTAGCAGGAAATGACCGCACGAAAAGCAGAAAGAATCAGCGTGTGAATATTGGAGAATGATTTCATTTTAAATCATAATTTATAAGAAGTGTACAGACGAGAAAAGGGCAAAATAAACACTGACTAAGTATATTTATTTCGTTTGCCTATAGGTAGTTAGAAACCAGCAGACTGTGAAGAACGAGGTGAACACTTTTTCATTTAATATAAGAGAAAACTGTTTGTTATTGTCAATGGTTCTAAATTTTAAATTCTAACAATTTTTTTTTTAGTTCGCACATCTACCAAATTCATGGTCGACTCGCCAAGAGCCCATGACAGCAGAGAAAACTTCAAAAAGCATCAAAAACTGTATAAGATAGCATTAACCTATCAAGTCCTGGTTTATATGTATAAAAAATTAACAAAAGGACATGCATGACGTATCTTCATAATTTGTGTAGAAACAAAAATGGGAGAAATAATCCGAATAATTGCAATATGATCGACTATATGCCTCGGTTTTCTTTCAACCAATCAAATTCTGTTTTTCAACCAATCAAATTCAAATATCAGTGAATATTTGCTACTAGCTCGTATATTCGAAATTATTTCCCGCGCCACCAGTCGACATTACCTACCTACCATTTTCGTCAGACGTTTGTCAAAAAAAATCGTAATTTACATAATGGCTTTAAATAGATTTACTAATATTTCTTTTTGAGAGATACGAGAAAATGCAATTAAATGTGTTCCAGCGAATACTGCAAGAACAAAAAAGTTTGTGTCGGCACAATTTGAGGAGTTTTGTGTCAACAGACATGTTTAGCTAGAAGAAAATACGCCATTAACAATACTGGCTTCAATTATGGAAGACTGGGTACACTGAACCAAAAAGTTACGTAATATTAATAAAAAAATTATTGGCTCAAAGAACTCTGTTTATCGTTTTTCGTCCGATGAACGAGTTCATTGGGCCATCGAATACTTGTACATGAGTCGATACCTATAATTTTATCAGTCAATGCATTTCTTTAATTGGGTTAATAAAAATGTTTATTGATCTAATAAATATTACCATTGAAGTCATAAATATGTTCGTAGAATCAATGAACGTATTTATTGATGCAATAAGAATATTCGTAACTGCAATCAACGCGTTTATTGATGCAATGAAAATATTAATAGATTCAATAAAAGGGTTTATTAATCTATGAACACATTCATAAGCTCGATCATTTTTGTTCATAAAACCAACGTACGTATTCATTGTTCCAATAAACGGGTTTATTGATCCAATGAACACATTCATTAGTTCAATCAATTTTGTTCGTAAAACCAACGAACGTATTCATTGATCTAATTCAAAGATTTATTAATCCAGTGAATACATTCATTATTTCAAGAATCAATGTTCGTTAAAACAATGAACGTATTTATTAATTTAATAAAGATGTTCGTTGATTCGGTCAACCCGTTCTTTAATTTAATAAATATTTTCGAATGTTTATTCGATACTGTGTTTATAATATATCCACTACTTACTTTGGAAGTCTCATAAAAAAACGATATAATAAGAAATATTTATTTTCAAAAAATATGTATTCAACATGTTTGCCTTATTTATTGAAAAGAAAAAATAAAGAGGTGATGAAAATATACTCTCACAAACTTTTATACATTAACTTCTGGTGTTATAGTTTTATTCAACCCTTCTTTGAGTGCATCACTAAGAATAAATACTTTTGAAGAAGAATGTGCACTTTTCATGCTAAAGAAATAAGTTTCAAAAAAACTCCAAAACAATTGACTTTCCGGTGGAAAGTCTAGGTTGAATAAATAATTAATCTTATACGAAATATCCACCGCTCTTATTAGATGATTCATGCTGTATCGTATATCGTCAAAATAAATAACAATTTCCTTAATCTTGAATATACTCTCTCCTATACACATAATGAAAGGTTGAATTGAAGACTTTTTTGATTTTAAAAACCTCAGGTGCTCTTCAAGTTCCTGTTGGCTGCTGGCCAGATAATGAAAGGATTCCTGTGAGTCTCTGATAGTGTATTTCGTCACACTGTTTTTTCCGAGAGAGTTCTTTTTTACCTCTTTATTGGTTGGCACCAGGTAACCATGTAGGGCCCATAATACTGCCGCATGACGCCCATCTAAAAACATTGAAACAGTATAAGCAGCGCTGTACTTGATACCGGGGTATACAATGGTCTCCATCACATCAAATGTATTTTCAGTTGACAGTTCTTTTCAAATTATATCTAGTAGTTTAAATCGCGGTTTGAATGAAACAGCTTGTATGTCTATATTTCATCTTTACCTTTTAAAGTTTTGCCATTTTTCTAGTTCCCTGCATATCAACAATAATAATGTGATTGTAAATTGACACTTTTGCCAGTTACACGCCTTATTATAAAACCTAACGGCCCAACTTCGCAAAAACTGTTTGCATATTTCTATATAGACTATTTGAATACCATGGATTGTCATGGAGATTCCCACTCAGGGTAAGTAGTATAGAAATTCGCAAATTGCTTCTTCCTAAAGTTAGGCTGTTTGGTTTTCATGAGCATGATATGTGGAACAAGTAGCTATTATTATATTAATATATAAGTATGTCGAAAACAGTGAAATCCAAATATGGCAGATACTGCAAAATAAACTATTTCCAATGTACAGGGTCTTTCATAATATAGGAAGTATATGCTGCCAGAAATAACAAAATACCCTGAAAACATAAAACTATTTTGTTTGCACTAAACCTATCAAAATAGACCAAAACTTCAAGTACCACAGAGAATGTTTCATTCATCATTATGTTTTCTATTTTCTATAGTAAGTAGGATTAAATAGGTACTTACTTTCAGAATGACTTTCATCCTCAATGTTGTCCAGCAAACATTTTGTAGTCTTTTCTTTAAGGTTTCCTGGTACTTTGAGGAAATCAACAATACTCTGAAAGCATTCATCCCAATGGCTAAGTAAGCAGTCGCTCTTGGAAAATGCCGCTTCAAAATCCATATCAATCTAAAATAAATCATCTCATAATATTACTGAACATTCTATTTTTAATTCAAGCTTCGTACCAATCGATATCCCGTTGGAATTTTGTATTGAGGCCATTTCTGCAAGATTTGTCCACAGTTTTCTGCCATTTTCAGATCGTTCAATCTGTAGTTTGTACATGCCTTCCAATAGTTATCGAATTGTTCCATAGTGAGATTGTCGTATTTGAGAGCTCTTTGGCATGCTTCTCCGTCAGTTTCCGAAACTATAAATTCATATTTATTTGACGATGGTTATCGAAAATATTTCGAAAATGTGCGAATATATTATAATGATTCAAAATACTTACCAAAGTCTTGTTTAATTTTGGAGGTTTTCTCAGAGAGTCCGGATTTCTTGCCAAATTGACCGACGCCGACGGTCGTTTTATGTAGGATACTCTTACAATTGGCAAACTTATTGTAAATCTTTCCCCTCTTTTTAGTTCTGTAGAATTCCTACAAAAAAACAATATTTGCATTCAAAATAATACTATTGTGAGAAACAAATGGTGCCACTAACTTTTATTAGCTTTCTTAGCTTAAAGAATGTTTCTGTTTTAATGTATCAAAATAATAAAAATTGTTTATAATATAGTTTTTTACAGGATTCAGCGTCGTAGTTTTATTTTTTTAAATGTATTTTTTTTGAGGCATTAAGGAAGATTAAATTTTTCTTATGGAAAAGTAAAAAAAAATAATTAATAATTTAAAATTGAATGCTCTATAGCAAAGACCACCAACTTATTTGTTGAATAAATATCTCATACGCGGTATGTTCAGAATTCTCCCATTGAGGTAATAACTTTTTTCCCTAGAACCTTCAATTTTCAATTATGGACTTATTTTTTTCATTTTACCGTATTATAATTACCAATTTTTCCGAAGGAAATCTTTCAATTATTTCCTTTTCTAATTTGTGACTGGTGGCCAATGACATATAGATTCCTTTTTCTTCAAAGTACTGACATATAATGGATATTAGAGATGTTCTTTGTTCCTCATTAAATTTTTTGTAGGTGTCGTAATACATCACCAGAATATTGGCCTTAGCGCTGTTGTTTAGTATCTGAGATAATGTAACGCCAGTACTTTCATCAGGAGTATGCGGCGTATATGGAGCATACCTTAAATCATCATTTGAGGGTCTTGACGAAAGAGAAGATGAAGTCGATATTGGGGTAGTTGGTCCTAAAGGAACTGTAGAGACTTGGTTTTGATTTAATGAATTATCGAGAGGTGCCCCTATGTATGCCCTCCATGTCTCTAAATGGTGTTCAAATAAAATTTGTGTGCCCATTGGCACATTGTTATTCAAAACTTTTTCAATATGATTTCGCCTCATAACTTTTAAGACATTTAGAAACACTTTTTGACCTGAAATATATTAGAAAAAAACTGTGGTTAGTTATTACAGGTTCACACTTATACAGACCAAATTTTAAGGATCGACCGATATTGATATCGGTATTTCGGCCTTATCGCGGCCATATCGGCTTTTTTGGCAGATATCGCTATCGTCCACAAAAAATTAAATCCGTCGATCCACGTCTGTCTACGATAGTAAAAAAGACATAATTATTGTGCAACCTATTTGGTACACCCTGTATAATTTTTTCCGCGAGATTCAAATTCTAATAATAAGGGCTCGATTAGAGGTATGAAGTTTGCCGTATCTCTAGGACAACCCATCTTATATTAAATACAAACCAAACCATAATACTTACGAACAAGGCAGTCTAATAATTCTCCCAAGTTCCATGATTCCAAAAGGGATTTCAGTTCTGTGACATCATTGTCTACTAAAATATTATTGCTGTACGAAATATCTTGATATATGCCAGAGCCTAAATTAAAACTGTTTTCGAAATCACAATTATTAGGACGATAAAGGCTGCTGTCATTACTCCATGTCACATTATTGTTGGGAGTAGCGATAGTAGGATGACCACTGCTTTCTTGTTGGGTGTCCATTTCGGTTCTGTACCAATATCCGTCACAAGTACTAAAAAAAAGTGCCAAATATATTCAATACTATGGGTTAATGGCGCATGGGGCAATATTTTAATTACCTACTCAATGACGCTATGTATAGCCATATGCTGCTTCTCGTTTCCTGGTTTTGTCTTCTATGCTGTCCTGTGTATGTTGTCTACTGAATTAATACTGAAGGCTAAACTGAACTACGTCGACGTCGTCAACAGTCGTCAGTGTTCGTGTGACCTGCGCGGTTGGGTCTGGGTAATATTTCCAATAATCGCTGGTGCTTTGGTTTCAGGCGGAATCCGCGCAATAAAACCACTGGTTATATAACAAGGGTGAATAATGTTGATCCCTCGTGCGTTTTTCAAAAAAAAAAAAAATAAAAAGTAAAAAAAGATATATTTATACAGTCTTTCAAAAAGTTCGCATCATATGGGAAACTTTTTTATTATTGATTTCGCAGAAAATTTTATTCTTGATAAAAGTTGGTGCTTGGAAAAAAACTAATTTTGGCAATGCTAAATTAAGGATAAGTTGTAGAGGATACTTAAAAAATACAAAATTTCAGGTTAAAAAAACAAAAATTTTGGAATATCGGAAAACATTCTACAGAAAAAATAAAGCTCCTATTAAGATAAAAAAAAGTCAAATACCATTTTTTCCAAAAGTGCATCGTTGCTGATAAAATTAAGGACACACTTAAGAAAAAGAGTTTTTTCAATAATTGTTATGAATTTTCTCCGCAACAGTGCACTTTTGGAAAAAATGGTATTTGACTTTTATTTTTCTCTTAAAAGGTGCTTTATTTTTTCTGTAGAATGTTTTCCGATATTCCAAAATTTTTGTTTTTTTAACCTGAAATTTTGTATTTTTTAAGTATCCTCTACAACTTATCCTTAATTTAGCATTGCCAAAATTAGTTTTTTTCCAAGCACCAACTTTTATCAAGAATAAAATTTTCTGCGAAATCAATAATAAAAAAGTTTCCCATATGATGCGAACTTTTTGAAAGACACTGTATATACCCAGGGTAGAGGCGAAAAGTAGCAGACTGTCGCACCAACCCCAACTCTACCTTTAAGCCAGATGCCTTGCGAAAGTGTTAAAAAACGGACACCCTGTACTGTCCAAGATAAGATGGTCTGTCCCATCTTAGAAATAAAATTGTTGAAATAACTAACTAATTAACTAACTAACAATAGGTGCGATAATATTATAATTTACATAACAATTTTGTAAATCTCTTTTGGCCTGAGCATTTCATCTCCTCTTGCCGTTGTTATAAGGTGAAGCGATGGACCAAGAAGGTCAGCAATGGGTATCAAATCAAAATTTCCCAAGGATTTTGAATTTATTTTATAAGCTAAATAGTGATTCTGGAATTCGATTTTTTTTAATTTTTGAGAGAAGAGAAATAATTTATTTTGTACTAAAATTATCTCTAAAACTAAAAAAAAATACATTATTATTGTAAAATGTTGATATATATGTACCCGGTTTCAATTCGGTTCCTTTGTATTGAACGCAAGAATAACTTTGGTACTGATCTTTCAATATTTTTAGCTTTTCACAAATAATTACGTTAAAGCTACTTTCAATTTTTAAATTTTCATTAAAGATGATATCACAGAATGAAATTTGAGGAAGCATCAGTTGAAAGGCAAATTTAAGCTCATATTTTTTAGCAAGTGTGAGACATATATTTTTTCTTGATGTTATACAATGTGAATACACTTTGAATTGTCTGTGCTTGGATTCATACTTAAAACACCATAATTTTCGCAATGGCCCTGACTGACGAATTATATTCGGGTAATGAATTAAATTATGAAACTTAGGTTTCAGTGTATCATTGAACAATAACATGTAATCTTTATTATGTTGTTTTATTTTGAATTCTAACATATTAATACATGACTCCGATGTCTCAAAACAAAGTAAAATATCAATTACTTCAAGGTAATTAATGAGAAATTGCCATACCGGATCATTGTACGGAACAAAATCGCCAACCATTAATGGAAAATACAATGCGAACGTTAACATTTCGCTTGCAGACATTTTTAATGATTTCTTATTGAGATGTTTCAGTTCAATTTTACCTGATAAAGAGCCAATTTCTGTTGGCCCATACTCAAATGTTTCTTTTCTTAAGTTTAGCGTATCAAGAGTGAAGAACCTAGCTTTTTGTATGAAATATATAATTGCGTTGCAGAAAACGTAATGACATACACCTTCAAATATATCATGCATGACATCAACATAAAAATTTTCCACCACATGAAAAGATGGAATTTCATTTAATATACATTCGCTTCTAATGCTACTGTTGCTCAAGTTGTCACTTTTCAGTTCCTTTTCGTAATCAGCAATTGTTCTAAGCGATTGACTATTTTCAATAATATCTCTTTGAGTTTCTAATTTACTTAATGTACACAGCCTACAGAAATAAGTACTGGAAAACGACTCAGAAAAATTTAGAACCGAATTCAGGGCTAAATTATCGCCAACAACCAAACCGAGAACAAAATGCACTTTAATAAAGGCTTCATTATTAATCTGTATATCTAAACCTGATTCTTCTATTCTTGTTAGTTCTTTCACAAGGGTTCTCAAACAGACATCATTGCCATATTGTTTAATATCGCTGGATTTTAAAACACATGCTAAAAAAATATTCTTTAAATTTGATTAATAATACGTAATATACGTTGCACACGGAATGAACTTTGGCATGAGAACCTAGCGGATTGTTGATTTCAATGTCGTCCAGGTATAAAAAATATGGTATCAAATGTCGGTTTGGATAAAGTTCTTTTTTCTTCTTCCATAACTTTCCCTGAACAAAGTTTTCGATTTTAGAAGATTCCTCCAAACCTTTAATAAAGTTTAGCGTGTTAATTAATAAATCTTTTTGCTCGAAACATTTTTTCATTTGGAATTGTAAGGGCATAACAACCCCTTTTGCATTTTTTTGATCGTTGACTAGTTTTCCTTTTGAATATGTGGGAACAACTTGGCTGTTTATTACGAATTCGTTAATATTTTCAGCGTATCCCTCATTTCTCAGCCATTTATTCAATAAATGATCAGTGCTAAATGACTCCAAACAGCTGTTACACATTGATAATAAACTAGAAAATTCATTGAGAACATAACTATTATTTTTAAAATGGTATTCAGCGAAGCAACTAAAAGTTTTTAGTAAAGGTTTGATCAAAAAATTATCCATGTGTTTAAGAACATCGAATACATCCTTTCGAGAAAAATTATTGTTATTGTGTAAGGCCAAGACAAATTTAGCTGCTTCAGTATTCAATATTTTTTTAAATTCGTCTATAATGAAAGTACCGGGTCTTTCAGATTCATCATTTAAGATTTCCTTGTCGATCTCGTCAGCAATAATAGGAATATTTTTAATTGGTTGATCAATTGATGCAAAATCATAATGCTGTGTCATAATAGGACTTGAACTGGATGGGTTAGATTCAACAGAAGAATTCGTCTCCGCTATCAAAACTTCTTCATGTAAATGTTTTCTATTAATGTGTTTTTTGAAACTGCATAGATTTTGAAACGATTGATTGCAACCAACTTCAGCACAACGAAAGATTGAATCAGTTTTCAAGTCGTGTTGGCGCTTAAAATGTCTAATCATTAACGAAAGTGCTACAAAATGATTATGGCAAATAAAGCATTTCATAGTGAAATATGTAAATTGAAATGTACTTACCTTTGGAATTTTAAACAAGAATATCACCTTAAACTTCCCTTCAACACAAAACACAAAGGTATCGAAATCGATTCGCGTAAATAATAGTCTATGTTATTCGCGGCGAGGCGCATTCCTTCGCCTAGGTAATTAGGGACTAGACTAGATAAAATCTTACGTCTTACAGCCTTTCGTTTTTAACCAATCAAATCTCTTATATTTTATGTACAGTTTCTCAGCATAATAAATGCATTTATTGGCCCAACGAATGTGTTCATCAGTCAATGAACACTTCGTTGAGTCAATCAACGCGTTTATTGGCTCAAAGAAACCTTTACATCAGTTAATAATTGAATTCATTATTCTAACGTACACTTGTTCGTAATATCAATCAACATATTTCGTTAAACCAATGAACACGTTCATTTATTTATCGAACGGATTCATTGATATAAGGAATGCATTTATCAATTAATGCCCAGTATTCATTGATCTAACGAATGTTGTTTATCAATTTATGTAAACGTGCTTGATATAAGGTGTTTATTGGCTCAATAAACAGGATCCATTGGGTCAATAAAAAAAGATATTGACTTAGTAGAAAAAGAGTAATGAATAGTAATTCGTTACACGAATAACCCTGTGCATCAACCAATAACCCCTGATAATTGAAATAGCGAATATATTCATTAACGTAATAAACTTGTTCATTGTGCCAATAAACAAATTGTGATGAATGATGTTTATTGATATTACGAACAAAATTATTTTCAGTGTATTTAATATGAGGAAAAGGGATGGCTCTACTACAAAGAAGGCGTCATTAAACAAATCTGGAACCAAACAGCACAGCTTCTTTAACTTATATCATATAAAATTCGACCCTTTCAAAGACATAGTATTTCAAAAGGCCAGAATGGCTAGAAATTCTAAACGAAAACTTCTCCAAACCGACGTACAAAAGCGAAAAGTTAGTTCAAAAGCACTGACTTACGAGGAATACAAGAAAATATTGCAAATCTATCAGGAAAATAATCCCGAAGACCTACAAAGAAAATTTTTTCATATTGCCTCGGTTGAGTTAGCATCGAGAGGAGGTGAGGCTTATGCATGTATGGTTCATTTAAAAAAAAAGAAATTACAAATGATGGTGTTGAAACAGGCCGAATTGAATACAGGCTGACTTGAATACAACCCAATATTTTCCAAGACCACTCAAGGCGGACACAAAAAAATTGCAGACTCAAAATGGCTAGTTCCGAATAGTAAGGAACAATATGTGTGTCCTGTACGTATTTTTCACCTGCTAATATCTAAGAGAGGATATAATGTAAAATCACCAAGACTGTTTTTAACCGTTAATGCGAACTGGAAGAATGGGAATTGGTTTAAAGATTGTCCTGTTGGAAAGAATACTATTTCAAAATGGACTGAACAAGGTGCAAAGAAGATCGGTTTAATTACAGCAAAGGTAAAAATTACTAACCATTCACATAGAGCAACGGCGGTTAGCACTTTATCTAAGTCTGGAGTAGGTGATCAAGCTATTACTGGACATAGTAGTGCTGCATCCTTTAAACCATATTTACAGTTAGACGAGTCGCATCACAAAAATATTATTCAAAACCTCAGAGACAAGTTCCGGTACATCTCTTGGTCTAGCTACTTCAGATGAAAATGGCGTACAACCCGTGGTTTCCAACAAAACAAGCACTTTTCAAAATCATCGTCAAGAAACTGCTTACGTGTATAATAATTGTTTTTATTACGCATGCATCATAATCAACGATTATCGCACGCTGCAGCGTGCTTAAAATAATGTTTATGATGCACCTACTTTTTTAAAGGTTGCTATAGAAACATTTGCTCATGTCAAATGTGACAGATTAATATATTCGTCAATATATCCCTTAAGTTTAATATTTAAAACATTTTTGAGATTGTGATGCATTCGTAATAAAAAATAGCGTATGATATACGTGTATAAGAGGCCTTTCAAGCCCTTGCGACTTACAAAACACTCCGCTGCGCGTCGTGTTTTGAAATATGTCGCGCGTGCTTTAAAGGCCCTCTTATACACTTATATCATAATATACTATTATGTAACTATTACTATAAAAGTTAATTTTCCTTGTTGTTTCCATTTCATGTTCCTTATTGTTTATGTTTTTCCATTAAAATAAATATTATTTATTAACATAATAATATTATGTATATTCATTTCTCATTATATAATCATGTCATATACCACTCGTGTTAAATATTTTTCTTGAATATACTTTGACATTTTTCCGCCAAATTTGTTATAAAAATTCCACTCGACTAAATTTCTTTAAAAATACCCGACAGCGAAGTGATATTTTTTATAACAAATTTGACACAAAAATGTCAAAGTATATTCAAAAAATATTCAACACTTGTGATATAACTTACGAATATTTTCAATGTTAAAGTAAAATTTTACCTCGAAATCTCCTGTAAAATCCGCAGAAACCGCTGCTTTTCGCTTGAGAGAAATGGTTTTAAAAAGATTTCAGACAAATAAATTTACTTAAAAATCGACAGAAACTGCACCTGATCACCAAAAAATTTCCAATTTTTCCGCTCCTGATCCATTTTCCAACCTTCAAACTGTGTTCAAAGAGATTTCACGAAAATAAATGTATAAATCTACACATATTAAAGTAAACGTCATGTCAAAATGTCGGAAGGCGGATTCCTTCAAATTTCCCATAAAGCATCAAAAGCAAAGCTATCTATTCAAACTCGTAAAAATGCCTAAAATGTATGGACAATGAGAATTTTTTACGATTTTTTGCATGTCTCCATTCTACATTGACTTTCTCGTATTTCCTGATCTCGTACGTAAAATTTGTATATTTTTTTAATAGCAGAGATATTGAACTTTACGAATATGGGATTGTTTTTTTGAAAATAGCTATGCGTTGGCATACGATTAAAGTACAGTTTTTAAAATCAAAATCCAAAAAAGGCCATTGAGCATTTTTAACCGTATCGATGCGATTTATTGAGACTCATAATCCTCCCCTTTAATATACGTCAGTGAGGTTGCTCCAGATTATTTGATTTTCGAGCAACAAAATGTTATGTGGTGACATGTCGTGTCAAAACTGGAAATGGGCGAAAAGTTTAAATCCAACTAACTCACCCTGTATAAAAGACATCATCATTAAGTTTCTTATGGTACGGTTTTTGGCGCCTATTCTAGCCATTAAATAAAAAAAGCATTTTTCTCGAAAATAATAAAAAGTTTTTTTTAGCTATAAATCAATATATTTACATTTTCCCTCAAAAGTCCATTTTCTCAACATTTTCAAAACAGAGAAGCAATTAGAGAATTGCCTTCCCGGTTTTTTCTATCCTCGCTACTTTTTCGGCTCTAGAACAACCCAAGCCGCCCTTTTTCAAGAATATACACGCCCAAAAAAATTATCGCCGATTTCCGATTCTGGCCAAATTCAATACAGATTAGAAGACCTTCAAAAGGAAAGTGTGGAGAAAATTTCATCAAAATTAATTATTTTTATCAAGAGTTATTACGTATCAAAGCAGAATTCTGAAAATCGTACGTGAGGTAATAACTCGGAAACGGAAAATAGGATCCTCAAAACCAAGTGATCGTCAGCTGCCTTCAAGTATTGCCTAAAAACGTGCCAAATCGCAAATTTCCACTCGCAGCCGTTTTGAGGAAAAAAAAATGATTAACGTAAAAAATACCTGAGTGCGCGTTACATGACGGCTCAGTTTCATTTACTATTAGCAAAAAGTGTACCGAACGCGCCTAAAGAATGTTTGATTCACGTATTCACCTTCGACTTTCACTCTGAACGCAACGCTTGAACATACCTCAAACAGAAGGCACACTTAAGGTGCGGTATGATATAAGAAAACCACGCCCTCAATCTATCGCCCTATTGCCTTGCTTCCCATAATCTCCAAAGTCATGGAACGTGTAGTCAATCAGCAACTACTCAAGTACCTAGAGAACAACAGA
>MU186264.1:0-19809 GCA_016904865.1 Pissodes strobi | reverse complement strand
GGAGATATATTGGCCCATGCCACTCATAGGTATATTGAGTAGGGCAATTGAGAACTACGGAAAGTTTCGAGCGATTGCGTAGAAATTTTCGAGTTTGGCATGACGGATTGCTCAACAAACTGCCGTCTTTCGGACTGCCAGCCTCCCTCTGCAGCTGGCTTGCCAGTTTCCTTAAGATCCGATCCCTGCACGTTACAGCTGATGGACACGTCTCAGACACATTCGCCATTAACGCGGACGTGCCGCAGGGCGCAATACTTTCACCAACTCTGTTCCTCATCTATATTAATGACCTGCTGATCGCAAGAATAATCCTGTTTACAGTTTTGCAATTTATATTAGAAAAACCTTTACTGAGACTTATCACCGCAGACAGGAGCAGATTACAGCAATCAATCAAGACCCGGATAAAGTTCAAACTTGGGTCGACAGAAAATTGGTCCAGTTCAATGCAGCAAAGATCCAAGCAGCCAAGGCCAATACGGCGGGCTGGCAGAATCGACCATTCCATCATCCTCATCAATCGGACTACTGGGTGTCTCGGTCAACAGCAATATGTCCTGGCATGACCACGTTGCTAACATCGCAAAAGCAGCCTCCCAGACGCTTGGTGCGCTATTTTGCAGCAGTTGCTCTTGCTCTACAAAGCGCAAATAAGACCGTGCTTAGAATATTGCTCACACATCTGGGGTACCGCACCAAAGCACACTCTAAAGCTGCTCGATTCCATTCAGAAGAGAGCTGTGCGTCTCATCGGCGACCCAGAGTTGATATGGGATATGGGATGGAATGGAATTGGGATAGTCTGGAACACCGCAGACATGTGGCCGAGATGTCCCTGTTTTACAGATGCTTTCACGGCAGATGTTCTCAGGATTTGGCCCGCCTCTTCCCACCTCTGGCAACGCCGCTCAGACAGTCATGACAGGCGGCAAGAGCGTACCTGGTCGTCGCACAACTGGAAACACCTAGAACATCGCTTTACAGGCACTCTTTTGTATGGCGCACTGCATCACTGTGGAACTCACTCCCAGGACATCTGTTTCTCCCTAATTGCAACCTACAACTATTAAAGAACCGTGTCAATCAACATCCTCGCACATACACCGCTCGCACATTGAGAGCATGCCAGATAACAGACTGGCAAAAAATGCAAAACATAACAAACCAACGGGAAAGAACACGAGGAAGACCACCAAAACGATGGAAGGAATGTTGGATCTCAACGTCGGAAGAGGCCTGGTGAAAACAGGCAGATGCTTAACTATACGGTTTTTATCATATAAGAAAGAATAAGATTTTTTTACTAACAGTTTACTTAAGATTTCTCCTCGTATAAATCGGAAAAAAAACCTTAGAAAATATAAGATTGGCGGGTATCAGCGATATATTGTTTTTAATTTTAAATTTGAAAATTCAGATCTTGACTTTAAAAAGTGAAACCAAAATATCTTCTTTTCTACCCCCAACTGTCCCACTTCTGAAATTATTATAAACGTTCGAATAAAAATATTTTGTTGTTCACCCCATATATGTATAATACAAATAAATGTATAGTGAATTAATAGAAAAGGACCGAAGACAAATCACTCAGCTCTTTCATATATTGGATGCTTGTGTATATACTTAATTCTTTCTGATATTTAAATAAAATAAATATATGTACATGTTTAAAAACGCTTAATTTTCAAAATACGTGTTTAAAATAAATTAAAAAGGCTTCATATAATAGTTATTTATGCAACAAGTTTGTAAACTGACCCTTTTTATGAATGGGAATTTTTTTTATGACATTCCCATCATGAATAAAAAAGGGTACTTTGCACATGAGTAGCATACATTTTTCTACTACCGAAGAATATTTGAAAAAACAAAAACATAATTAAATTACTTTACGCACTGACCTAAATGTCAAAAAATCTGTCAGAATTTCTTTACGAACTAGTGCGTAAAATATTACGCACTAGTGCGTAAAATAACTTATTTTACGCACTGCACATTAGAAAGGCCTATTTTACGAATCTTAGAGTGTGTAAAGTGAGTATTTTACGCACGGTAGTAGAAAAAAATTATTTTAGAACGTTTTTTTTACATAATCAAGTACAGGGTTATTCATTATAAATGGACACCCCCCTTAACTTGGTTATTTTTAAAGATAGAGCGATAATTTTTTTATCGACTTGTAGGTAATCATCTAAATTTTTTTATTAGTTATGAAAATGTTATACAGGGTGTCCCATAAGCAAACGCCAATATAAAGTTATATTTTTTTAAATGGAACTCCCTGTATATTATTGCATTTTTGGATTCTACTTAAAATTCTAAGCATATTTTATGTATGATGTTACATCTCTAGAGCTAGTAGTTTAACAGCTATAAACAGTTGAAAATCGGTACTTTGGCTACTTTTCACCTGGGTAGCAAGAAGATCATTAGAGATGGAGTAAAATGAACTTCACATTCCTATCTTAAGTTTTCAAGTGCTATCTGATGGGGCTAACTGGCAAGCGGTACCATGGGTACCAAATCTGGTACCTTGGCAGGTACCATCAGTTAGCACCATCAGATAGCTCTTGAAAAGTTAAGATATGAATGTGAAATTCATTTTACTCCATTTTTAATGGCCTTCTTGTTACCAAAGTGAAAAGTAGCCAAGTATCGATTTTCAACCGTTTATAGCTGTGAAACTACTAACTCTAGAGGTATAACATCATACATAAAATATGTTTAGAATATCAAGTAGAATCCAAAAATGCAATAACATACAGGGTGTTCCATTTAAAAAAATGTTATTTTATATTGACATTTGCTTATGGGCCACCCTGTATAATATTTTCATTACAAATAAAAAAATTAAGATGATTACCTACATGTCGATAAAAAAATTATTTCTCTATCTTTAAAAATAACCAAGTTAAGGGAGGTGTCCATTTATAATGAATAACCCTGTACATAACTACATTTTAAATTAATGAAAAGCTTAACTCCAAGCTTAACTGTTGGTGCAAATTAACTTTCTACCACCAGCGGAGGGCCAAGGTTCTTAAAAAAATTTGTTAATATTCCCAATTAATATCCAGTCGTATTTCTAAAAATAATGTAATTTGGGGTTACCTTTATTATTGTAAGTTGATAAAATATAGAATACCTATATATATTTAAAAACATTGCCACCGTTTATTGAAAAACGTCGATATAGCCCATTTTTAACTGCCTCACCGGTGGCAGAACAAAGTTTTTTTTATTTATTATTATTTATAATATTATTTTAAGGAGTTTAACTACCATTAAAATGCAGTTTCAGTAAATTGATCTGCAACTCCGATCTAATTTCAATATTATATTATGACTAATCGCAGTCAATGACAAACACACAATGTCTTGTATAATTTTAAGTAAATTATCATGAAAGCATTATTGTTACGTAATATGACAGAGCAAAAGTTAAGCTTTTAAAAAGATTAGCAGACTCCTTATAAGGTTCACGGTCAGTCAAATCCTACATACCGGCATACAAATGTCTTAGGTAATGTTGTAATTTGCGTACTGTGGTTGAACTGAAAGTCAAATTTACGTTGGCAAAATACTTACCTACAACTTTTGCGTGTAGAAAATACAGGAATCTTCTTGTTTTGTTGTGAGATTTGTCCACTTCTCATACCATAATACATTGAATATTGCCAAAATAGTTGTAATGCGGAGCTCCAGATTTTATCGCTCGTAAAGCCTTTTTTATTACGCATGCATCATAATCAACGATTATCGCACGCTGCAGCGTGCATAAAATGATGTTTATGATGCGCCTACTTTTTTAAAGGTTGCTATAGAAACATTTGATCATGTCAAATGTGACAGATTATTATATTCGCCAATATATCCCTTAAGTTTAATATTTAAAACATTTTTAAAATTATGATGCATTCGTAATAAAAAATAGCGTATGATATACGTGTATAAGAGGCCTGTAAAGCCCTTGCGACTTACAAAACACTCCGCTGCGCGTCGTGTCTTGAAATATGTCGCGCGTGCTTTAAAGGCCCTCTTATACACTTATATCATAATATACTATTATACGACATATTATTTAACCATTTAAATTAAAGCGACAAGATGCATATATTAAGATAGAAACTTGATGCCTAACATAAGAGATGCAGACGATGTGTTAGATTCTCAGGACGTAGTAACAAACCTATGAAGAATCAATGGAAATGATGAGTAACCGAGACACTATAGAAGCAAAAACAGTCTTGGCGATTCCCAAGTGGTTCCCAAAATCCGTTTCAGAATTAGAGAAAGTAATAAAACATCCATCCATTTTCGTTTCATACAAACATTATTGCTCACACACCTGCCTATAATAACCTTTACATTAATGAGTAAATGTCTTAAGGAAAAACCTATATCTTCTGTTGGGAAATGAAACAGTTTGTTCGTGAAAATGGCTAGTGTCTCTGATTTTTTGCTGTGAAAAGAAGTGGTAAAGGTGATCTGTCTATAAACGAAAAAAGTATTATTTTCAATTCTACAATGCCCTTAAACGGTAATGTGCCCTCTGTCAGCCTGACATGTTTTTTTCAGGAGCTGAAAAGAATTGCTTAAGCAATAAGTAAAGTAAAAAATGATTAAATGTTCATCTTTCTTCATTCTTCACATTTATTAACACATTTATATATTCGGCAAAACCAAAAAAGCCAAAAGAAAAAATTAACAAATATCGCATTAAATTTGTTCTAAACGTAAAAAAATATATATAAAATAGTAATTGAAACAAATATGTTAATATAACAGATTATGCGAAAAATCTGCAAATAGGGTGTAGCGGGTTGGGAACCAACAGCTTGAGAAAGGAGCGCCTGATTTGAAATTATCCTGATTTGAAATTATCAAGAGGCTTAAAAACCCATCAGTATTACAAACGGCACAAATCTGGTTAATTGATATAGATCTTCAAAAAGGAAATAAGTTCAAATATGAAAATGACAAAAAATACGTTGAAAGCTATAGGTATCTAATATTCAACCAAATCTATTTTCGAAGAGCTATAGGTACTGCCAGATTTTTTATTTAATTTTATTCCATAGTTTCCCCCGCGTTGGTTTAGTTGGTTATATTCAATGTCGTTAACCGAAACTACCTTGCAATTATCGCTGCACAGACCTTGCGATCTTGAACATGCAAATCAATTTAACCATTTAATTAAAAAATGGCAAAAATTTTCACCTCAACCTTCTCTGATCTCCCTGGGAAAAAGTATTATAAATCGTAAAACTATTGGATATTAAAAAAGATATATATAGACGTAGTGCTCGGTGTAGTCTATCCTAATTTTGCTCCCTCATATGGGTCGATTAGGAAATCATCTAACAATTTAAATATTTTGTTTGCATTCAATATTCTTTACTGTCGTACAAATAAAAAAAAATAGTTAATGTGGAGAAACCCTTTTTGCACCCAAAAGAGGCTCCATACTTGTGACCAAAAGCATATAATAAGAGGAAACAAAAATTTAAGTCCCAAAAACAATTAAACTTGAGGCCCGTAAATCTGAACAAGTTGGCAGGTCATTTTGGCGAGAGGTCGGTAATGAGCACATCCACCGCCCGAAATTCCTGGTACTGCCAAGAAAAGTGAAAAAGATTTTATGCATTTTAAGAATAAGTATCGAGTTTCATAAGGACAAGTGCATGCAATACGTGCAGATATGCGGTAGACAGGAAGCTGTTAGAAATGTGACACAGTCTCGTTGATGGGGCATATTTCACGTCATGGGATCTTCAAAGGCTCGAGAAAACGTGCTACCAGCGGAACTAAGTAAATTAAACTTACGTGACACATTTCTAGATTTATTAAATTATTGTCACCTTCGAGGATAACTTTAACCGAAACCCTAACCTCGACAATAATTAAATTATCTGTACAATATTTCATTTAAAATAGTGTGAATTTTTTCAAGAGTTAAAAATTATAATTTAGGCATCACCAAAATCAATACCGGAAAAATTTCGCCCTTAAATATATGAAAGTGTATACACTTTATTGTGCAAAATATTTGATTACAAGGCGTCATCTTGATATTTATAAATATGGGCTTGCATTTAGTTTCCAATATACGAGCCAAAATTTAACGGTTTTTCAATTTAATTGCCAACGATTTTTTAAATAAAATCTTGTGCCGAGATGGAACTTGCCTAGGACCTTAAAGATCTCTTCTTAAGAGAAAAACTGTACCCGAGACTATGCCATTATCATGTTCTTAAAAAAAGTTCAGAAGCACGCATACATACAAGGGTCCATATTGCTACCCAAAAAATAAGTGCTCGAACAAGTACAAATATACATAATTAATATGCATAGAAAAGGAGACCTAGAGCCACTCACAAAAACTGAAGTCAGGACACCTGACTGGTCACCTTAAAATCCTGAAGGACATTCAGATAGAGGCGATGACCAAACCAACCGATACAATGGAAACAAAACTCCATTTTGATCGCTCCTTTGAAGTGGTAATTGAAGACCGCAATACTACAGGGGAAATACTAAAACAACTGGAGAGGGGATCACTTGTCTGGTACACAGATAGATCTGGGGTTTACGGACCTAGGTGTCGCAGCTCTGCATCTTTAGGAAACACTCCCACAATCATTCAAGCAGAACTAAATGCTGTCAATATAGACATCTGCGAATGTGCCAAAAAAAGGCCTAAGAGGTGCAAAGATCTATATCCTATCAAATAGTCAAGCAGCCTTAAAAGCGCTAGCATCTGGCAGAATCAACTCCCTGCTAGTGTGGGATGGTCGGATCATTACCTTCTACAACTAAGGAGGTAATGGTCGGATTGCTGCAGATCAACTGGCAAACAGAATCAGACTTACCTTAATGTGGGTACCAGGGCACGAGAGTGTGGAAGGCAACGAAGCCGCTGACCAGCTCGCACGGAATGGTGCACAGACTCCCTTTTGCGGACCTGCATCATTATGTGGCATCACTAGAGGACACGTAATGAATGAACTGAGAAATTGGACAAATAAGGCCGAAAGAGACACACTGGGCCAATGTACCTGGGCAGAGATAGGCCAAGAGACTCATCTCTCACTCTCCTAACTACACAAAAAAAATTCTCAAGCTACAAAAAAAAATGAGATAAAACTGGTCGTAGACCTTCTCACTGGACATGACCCCTAGAGGTACCACCTCAAGAAAATGGGAAAAACCACTGAAGAACAATGCAGATTCTGTCAAACTATGGCTGAAACGTCAGAGCACTTACTCTGAAAATGTCAGGCATTGACTCGCCAAAGGTTGAGGCATCTCGAAAATGCCCTTGTGGCGCCGGGGGATCTACAAAAGCTCAACCCTCGAAATATTCTGAGATTCTCGAAGGAGATGGGAATTTTCGTGTAAAATAGAAGATCAATTGAAGGGCAAATCTTGTCCTCTACCTACCATACCATACCAAGTACAAATATAAATATACTTAAATAAACAGGGTGACAATTTGAAAACTTACAATGGCTATATTTTCTACACTAAAGAACAAAAAAGTAAAAAAATAGCATTTCTACAAAAACGCGGTTGAAAAAAAACTGAAGCACTCCTCTAGTCACTAGAAAACTTATCAAAAATGCTTTTCAAGGATACCAAAATTAATGAACTCTTAAGTACGAAATGCGAGACGAAATGTTAACAAAATTTTGAGAAAATTTTTTAATACTGGCTTTTGCAAAATTTGGCAAGAAAAATTAGAAAATAAATCGTAAATGATGAAAAAGGATACCTAGCCTATTAAAACGCTATTGTAGTGCCGATGGGGAAACCACCTTAGAATTTTGGTGTACAAGCTAATAGAATTTTTAGAATTTCTTAGAATTATCAGAATTGATTAGTATTTTTTGGCATTTATAGAATTTAATTAGAATTGTTCAGAATTTATTATAATATTTTACCTATTGCGCATGCACAAACGCACGCCCAGCGCGAACCGGCCGGCAAATTTGCGCAATAAATTTTTTTTTTTTTTCAGAAAATCTGAGCATTTTTTAAAACAATTATTTACATAAAAATTAGCATTTTTCAGAATTTTTGGTGTACAAAATTGGATAGGTGGTATCCCCGAAACCATGCACCTTAGAATTTTGGTGTGCAAGCTAATAGAATTTTTAGAATTTATTAGCATTTCTTAGAACGATCAGATTTTTTTTAGCATTTCATACAATTTAATTAGAATTTTTTAGAATTTATTCAGAATTTTCAACTATTGCACTCATGCTCAAACGCACGCGCAGCGGACCGGCCACACTGCGCCGCCGCCGCTGCGCCGGGTGGCAATCTTGCGTAATAAATATAGCGTTTTTTTTCAGAAATTTGATACGTGGTATCTCCTGGTGTAGTGCTAAAATTGTCTATTTTTCGCAATAATGCAAATATTTGTTTTTTTTTTCTGTAAAATATTCAATCAAATTTGTCTTTTAAATAATTTAAAATTTAGCGTGCTTGCTGTTGCATTCCAACATTTGTGTTTGTAGTTTTTCTTCGAATTTATTTTAATTCGGGAATTCTATGGAAGAACGAGTAGAAATTATTTTTCTTTATGGTGTTCAAGTCATGTGGTATTTGAGCACTGACATTACTTTTAATGAAACTAATGAAACGCATCCTGAAAAAAGTCAGCCATGCACGTCTACATAAAAGATTTGATTTCAAAATTTCAAGTAACTGGATCCGTTGGTAGTAAAAAATACGACAACCCACAGTTCTGGATGAAGATATGCAGGTTGAGGTTATTGGCTAAATGTCTATAAATGTAAAGGTGTCAACGCGTCATTTAGCAGCAGTTACCGGCGTATCCAGAAAATCTGTTAGGAAAGTAATGAAAATGCACAAACTTCATCCTTACAAAATAAAGAACTTGGCGACGATGATCCGGACAGAACAATTCAGTTTTAAAAAGCATCTGCTTCAGTAATGGGTCTTCTTTTGTCTAAATGGTAATGTGAATAAACAGAACTGTCACTACTGGAGTGACGTTATTCCACCATCTCTTTACTGATGGGTACACTCAAAATTCCCAAAAAGACAATGTTTGGGCGAGAATACTGGGACAGTCTCATAAGTCCCTTTTTATTGACAGACATTTAACCGAACAAGTTTATGTTTAACGGCTCAACCAAACTAAAGAGCCATCGATTGTTCATGAACTTAATCAACTATTGGCCTTATTGCAAAAATAGAGAGTTTTAGCACCACATTTCGTTTTTGAATCTTATTATTTTTTATCGGTTCATTTCAGATTTTAATGTGGATAAGGGTAAACGCTTTTGAAAAAAAAAAGACCTCATTTTTATTCCCCCGCGTTTTTGTAAAATAAGTATTTTTTCGTTTATTGATACCTTCTTTAGTGTAGAAAATTATAGTTCTCAAATTGTCACCATGTATAGGCAGGCGTTTACGCTAAAGTGTGATTCACTTAGACAATTTAATATTACATAATAAGACCAGAAATAAAAAGTCATAAATATAATAGCGTTTAAATAAATATTGAAGCTTGAATCTCACTTTCGAATACAAAAAAATCACATGATTACAGCCATGTGAAAAAATAACCTACAAAACGTTAAACGAGCAATACTATAACAACGATTTTATAGTCTCGTTCTTAAATTTTGTGACAAATCCGAGATTAGGTCTAAAGTAGGTCTATATTAGGATTATAGAAATCTAAGACAATAATACAATTTATTATTATTACGCCTCCACCGATACTTCTATCTTCTGCTGAAACTTTACTCTAACTATAGGCATTAGCTGGTACAGCTGCTGCTTCGGACGAGCGAACCATGAGATCATTTTTCGAAGTATTTGGTGTAATTTAATCTTTAGATAGATAAAGCTGTCATAATGCGTGATCTAAACGAGGTTTTAAAGCATACGCTATTATTATAGAAATATAGTGAATCTCAGTTGAAAATTACTTCTGGTATTATTACGCGCAGTACCTACAGAGTGTAACAAATTCGAGTGCCATCTCGGAAACCGAATCGGTAGTACGCGTAGCCTGTTAAATTGAGGCATTGTTGGTACTCGGTTTGATAAGCCGTTGATAGAGTCGATGGAAAACTGGGAATTATTTCTTTCCCACTTTATGTGATTAGATAATACTCGAGATACTCAATAACGAGAGCTAAACCACCTTCAATATTTTGTACATAGGAGAATTCCACTGGAATCCCTTCATCAGAAATCCCACGAAACCAAGACATTCTTGTGACACCCTTAACCTATAGATGTAAACATTTCAGAACTTTTATAGTTTCAATTAAAAAAATATTTTAGTCGTTTTCGAGTTGAGACTCCCCAAAATGACTCCCTCGGAGTCGAGAGGCGATCAGAAAATTCACAGATTTCTTGCACGCGGTTCCTACTTTGATTGTTCAAAAACGGAAAATGGTCGTTATTCACCCCCCAAATATTCACGCGGAGACAAAAACCTTGATTTTTTTTTGTATCTGTAGCCTACTTATCGAAAATTGGATTTCTGAGACTCCTCTATAAGATTTTTTTGAATATTAATCCAACAAGCTGGAAGCTGGTATTTAGAAAAACAGCAAAAGGGGGCGGCCGAATATCCACTTGCTCATAAAAAGCTACTTTTCGAAGTTGAGTTAGAGGCTCGATTCCGACCACGGCCTAAATGCACTATTGCATTGCCACTTTTTCTGCTCTATTCAATAGTGATATCCAGTTTGGAATCCGGCGTTTCGCCTTCAAGGGGTCATCATCAACTTTCTTTTTTTAAATATGAACTTTAATTTTTCTTATAGCTTTTCCGACGATATTGGCGTTATTAATATGAATAGGTATGTATTTTATTTTTTTTTATTTTCATTTTTTTCTAATTAATTATTCCCCTTTGGGGTAAAAAATAAATTTATTTAATTTTGCTATTTTTTATCTTTATTAAAATTAAGGCTTTAAATTTCCACTTAATACAAAAAACAAAATAAAATAATTTTATGGAATATAAAAATTTCAAAAGTAACAAACTATTTAAAATTACGCCAAAGCAAAATAAGAAATTTCGAAAAAAAAAAATTAAAAAAAGGATTAAAAAATTAAAACACATATTCATATTAATAAGGGCAATATCATCTGAAAAACGCAACAAAAAAAAATTAAACATCGAATTTAAAAAAAGAAAGTTGATGATGACCCCTTGAAGACGAAACGTCGCAGTCCAAACTAGATATCACCATTGTATAGGGCGGAAAAAGTGGCAACGCAAAAGTTGCAATCCAATTTGAAATCCGATGTTATAAGCCCAGGAAAAAATTACTAGATTTTTCAACATTTTGTTTTTTTCTGGATATCTCCGAAAATACTCGCAATTTTAAAACTTTCTAAACGGCATATTGTTAGGCACCAAAATGCGCAATTTTGTCCTAATTTGACCGACACTGTTTTCGAGATCCCCATACATAGACTCGAATTCGAGCCACCCTGTACATGAAGGTCGAAATTAATGTATTTTACTTTGCAGCACCAATTCGGAAAAGTGAGACTTTCGATTATTTTTCCAGCACTAGTGTTATGTTAATCATTTGAAATTTTCATTAAATTGGCTTTAATTCGAAAAGTGTAATTGTGAGAAAAATGGTAAATTGCAAAAAGATGCGTCTCCTTGCGACGTTTAAGGTCTCGTTCACATTTTTTTGTATGAGGTTTCGTTTTTTTTTTTAATAATTAGCCATGTTTTGCCAAATACATATCTCTTTAACCGAAAGATATTTCAAAGCAGCTTCCGGGGGAATCTGCACCGTTTTTCGATCTATCGAAATGTTTAGAATTTTTTGATAACTATAATTTATGAATCAAAAATAGACCTTTTACCCACCAGGTGGGGTGTGGTGAGTTAGATTTTCATATTGGGAAGCTCTTAAGGTATACTTTTCAATATAGATATGTTCATTTTAAGCGTATATTTCGATTAAAACTAGCTTTAAGAAAATTTACAATTTCATAAGCATCGTATTATATAATGACATTTTTATGCTTATATTCGAGAAATGTTACTCGTCCGTTTTTCAAACAAAATAAGACACCTTACAATTATTATTATAACCTACGGGATATACATACATATTTTACCTACTAATATATACCGATATAGAAATATGCATATCCTTAATTTGGGACACACTGCACATTGAAAGTAAATGAATAAAGAGCCTTGCCTTTGTTAAAGTACCTTCCAGAGTACTCTTGAATAGATAATGGAACTGAACAATTCCTTTGTATAAACCATTTTTACCATTCCCAAAGAGTGCCTAATTTGAATTTACTAGTGCTGGCAAAAACCGTGAAAAGTTGAAACCGGTTATTCGGTTTTCTTAAAAACCGGTTTCGGATAAAACCGGGTATTCGAATAATAGTGAAAACCGGGTATCCGGATAACCGGTTAACCGGTTATCCGGATAGCCGGTTAATTGGATAACCGGTTAATCGGTTAATACACAGTCATCATAGGCTAAACATAATTTATAATTTGTTCTTAAGCATATTTCCATTAGTTCAGTTTCCCTGCCGATTAGGGCAAAATCATTAAATTCTAGTGAACCAAATTTATTCCAGTTATTGGTCGCTATTGAAATAAACCCCAAGGTAATAACTAAATTAAAAATATTGTTTATTACAAATTACAATCGATATAAATTCTGAGCAGAAAAAATATTACAATTTTTTAAAACTTAAATAAATATAAAGGTATTCTATTAAAGGTAGATATTGTTTTTCAATCGCGCTCTAAAAGCATTTCCAAATATAATCACCGTCCAGTAGGTATGTGGTCTGTTACCATTCCAAATACCCAGTTTTTACTTTACTTTCTATCTTTTTACTATTACTTGAGAACACGGTGGCCCAGTGCCATGTAACTAGATAATCGAATAATCGGTTAGCCGAGAAACCGGTTATTCGGTTAATCGATTAATCGGTTAAACGAGAAATCGCGTAATCGGTTAACCGAGTATCCGGTTAACCGGTTTCGGTTTTTTGAAAAACCGCGGATAATCCGAAACCGGTTAACCGACTATCCGAAAAACCGTCTTCGGTTGCCAGCACTAGAATTTACACCAAGGAATCGCTTTTTTCGACATGTAAAACAGGCGTGTCGATCTTAGTCATGTATTGAATTTATATGAGCAATCTATTCAACTTGGATGTGTACGTCGCTCGGTACGTTGTTCTACCTCGCTTTTTAAGAATAATGACGCCAGGTGTATTATGTATGATGCTATTCTTCTTTATGGTATGCATATGGGGGTGTTGCAAGTTTCGCATACCAAAGACGTTGCTAAATTATCATCAATGCCCCGTTCAATACTTAATATGGTTCCGAGGAAAATATATCACGGAGCAGGTTTTATAAAATTGTATTTCGGTGCGCATTTGGGTGATTTGATTACATTTTCTTCTGATACATTATTGCCTAACCCACTGAACTAGCCCAAATCAAGGTACTCGAATGTAAAAAAGGAATTTAAAATAACTTGTGCTTCATCAGTTTATGAGTCCCTCCTGCATCCCCTGAGACATCATCGATTTGATAAAATCAAGTGTAACCGAGAGTTTAAGCCAGATATATCGAAACTCGTAACTTATGAATTTCGCACAATCCATTATTGGACTGATAACCGCTTAAATATGTCAGATGAAATGTAGATGAGTAACCCCTGCTCTAGATCGCTAACGCAAATACAATAGTCTGTGCTGATGCTACGTACAATCTGTATGTAGCATCAGCAGTAGGACATGATATTCTTTAAATGAAGAATAGAATGTATAGCTCCCTATTTAGTACTTACCTATACAAATCATTATATGTGTCCTAATCTGGGCCTTCCCAGGGTCTTTTCACAAATCTCAAAGAAGTGCTGCTTAACACATTTAAGTTTGGTCTAAACGAATAATTCGGTGATATAAACATCAAATAGATTTTCTGAACAGCCTGTTTCTTGCAAAAAAAATCGAGATATGTTAGAGAAGAATTTAAATAAAAATTCTATGTGAACCTAATATATTTATTTATTGTATCAGTTATCCGAAATCAAAATACAAGAACCTTAAATATATACTTCTTAAGATAACAGAAAGCTTTTTTAAATTAGCAAATTTAGTTACTTCAAGCTCGCTTCAAGTAGTTTAGGTTAGTATATGCAAGGATACCTACACACGAGCCTACACATTAGATATTAATGAAAAGCAATCTAAAACAATTACTAATGATTTTTTCGTGTAAAATTAAATCCAAGAATGAACCTGGCTCACCTCAAATATTACTACCAGGCAAGTACCTCCCTACTCCAGAAATTGAACAATATCACAATATTCCAGATTTCTATTTCGATGTTTGTATCCTGGCAGTATTATTGAAATGTTTTGTTATTAATCATGTTATTAATGATTAGTGCAGTTTTTCCTTGTGTGAACCGCCATTTGGGTCAATGGTTGATTCCATAGTAGTACTTTCCCTTTAAAAGCATGTGATGAAAAAAGTTAAATGTTGTACCAAGTAACAAGAGTAATAAATGCAAAGTACAAGGGTCCTTTGACAGTCAGGTATAATAATAAGCAAATTATATGTCATAAAAAAATTTCATTAAGTAACATGCGGGATATTAGGTTGGATCTCAGAAGGATTAAGCAGTGGTGTGACGCCAATCGCCTCTGCTTGAACATGTCTAAAACTAACCTCATCGGCTTCAACTGTCCTATTGATGGCCTTATATTTGGTGACAACACCATCCAGGCTGTGAACTCTTCTAAGTTTCTGGGTTTGTGTATTGACGAAGACTTAAAGTTCTATACTCATATCGTTAAGTTGAATAAAAGATTGGCATCTGGTTGTTTTTCTGTTCGGGCAACCTTTCGAGAGCTTGGTGGAGAAGTTGCGCGTAACGTGTATTATGCCCTTATTGAGTCACATCTCAGATATGCCTTGCCCTTCTGGGGAGCATGCTCTCGAAATCTTTTTCAATCTGTCTTCGTTCTGCAGAAGAGAGCTGTTAGAAATCTCTGTAACGCGCATCCAAGAACCCACTGTAAGCCCCTTTTTAGCAAGCACTCTATTCCGACCCTCCCATCTTTATTTATTCTGGAAATGGCTTGCCTAATTCATAAAAATAAGTATCAATTTCCCAATCCTCAGATGGTATATGGTACACGTCAGATTGGCAATGTTCCCTTACCCATTCCACATTCCAGCCTTGTCAGGAATTCCTTGATTTACAGTGGCATCAAGATATACAATCATGTTGATCTGCGGATTAGAAATATTCGAGACTTAAAACCCTTCCGTAAAAGTTTAAAATGCTCTTTATTGCAGAGAGCTTTCTATTCTGTTGACGAGTTTTTCGAGCAGAACTAGAAGGCTCATTATATTCTATTATTAACTCATGAAGTGTGTGTTCCAATAATGAGTTATCAAAGTTTGATTGTGATAAATGGCTGCAATAAGCCATTACAATTTTGACTGTGGCTGCAATAAGCCATTACAATTTTGACTGTACTAATGCAGGTACTGTGATAATGTGTATTGCGGAGGTAATATTTGCCATTTAATATGTTTTAAGTCACCACACTTATGTTTTCCTGTTGTTTTTTTTTTCTTTTTGATTTTGCTTCGTTTTGTTTTGTTATGTTTTATATTTTGTATACATCTTATAAAGCTTTGTCAATAAGAAATGTTACATGTAATATTTTTTGGACAATAAAGCACTTTAAATAATAATAAACATAATTTAAAAAATAAGCGAGGAAACATATCCTATATTGACACTGCACATGGTTATGTCACAGCGGCTTACACATTTCCGTCCCCATCCGCTTGCACATTTCCTTCCCATTTGCCGAGATTTACCCCAATACCGCCGCGTAAGATGTTTACACATCAATAATTTATAAATATAGAGCAAAAATTTAAAGTTTATTATTCCACCAGGAGAAATTCATTCTCGAGTGATTCTCCACAGACATTTATTCGTTTCTGTTTAGTTTTTCATTTGTTGGAAATTACCTCGGAAATTACCCATAGGAAGTAAGGGAATAGCCAATACTGACTTTGAGATATGGGTGTTACTGGAATAGCTCATGCTTGGCCTTTGCTGACACCTCGAAGATTCTTCGATCAATTAATTGCATAGAGGATGCATTACTGCTACAGCAGGACACTGACAACTTTTCTAATTGAGGTCGGCTCAATAAAATGCAGTTAAATGTCAACAAGTGTTACAAGATGTCATTTTCACACCTTTTAGAACCTTAAAATTTTTAATACAAAATACACAACAGCTCTCTTAAGATTGTGGATAACATCCGATATGTTGGTCAGATTAAATCTGAATTATCGCTCGGTTGTGTGAAGCCCATGGTATATTCAAAGAACATTGAAAGTGTACAGAACAAGTTTTGGATGCCTATAGATGGGGACTGTTGGGTGACGAAGATGTCAAGAACTGTCAGGCGACTTCTGGGCCGTTTGGAGGCTAGAAGACTTATTGGAGACCTATTAGGTATAATTTATTTTTAAAGTTTTAACTGGGTATATTGATTGCCCAAAATTACTTGACCTACTTAATTTGAGTGTACCTGGGGGTAGAAATACAGAAGTATTTCACGTGTCCTTTCATGCTTTAATGAACCAGTCACAAAGTTGCTTAGAGTTCGACCCTCGGTTTGGCCCATCAATTTAAAACCTATGTCGCTCTGATTTGGTTATTCTTAATTTAATTTTAGTTTTAACTGCATGTTGAGTGAGACTATGAGTACCTGCAAAGCTGTATCCCGTGCTGTATCATTGAATATTTAAAAGCTTTATTGTTTTAAAATATCATACAAAATGTTAGTTACCTTGAAAGTTAAATAAATAAGAGCTGTAAGGGACTCTCAACACACACTGAATGTACTTATTTAGGGTAAATACTTAGCATATTGTCTATCCATATTTATTTTGGCAAAAATACTGTTTACATGACATATCTTCGTGAGTGCTTATGATTAGGTAAAATATGTGAAAAAATACTGAATACATCATGTGGAAGCAAACATTTTCAATAAACACAGTAACTTTAAATATTTTTGGAATAAAAGGAACATTTAAAAAACTAGGTAATTAGTTAAATATGACAGTTACATAAGAACTTTGATTAATTGACTATGCAGTTCAAGGAGCAAACTAAGAAACTGAGCATGAAACTGTTGCAATTTAGTATTGCAAGTGAATTTATGGATCACTGATACAAAATTTGCTGCTTCCGAGGCTACTTCACACTACCTTGGTTTCTTATTGCCGAATAATAATATAAAAATTACCTACCTACTACAGACACATTGGTTTAGTTAGTGAGCGAAATACAAGACATTCAATAGCTCGACTTGAAATAATTTTTATTTATTTAACTACCTGTTCTAAAGGTAAGAACCCAATTACTGAACAGGACAGTTGACAATATAATTAAAGTAAGATGATATAATACATAAGCAACTAACTTAACAAAATATGATTCTCTGTAGGTTACAATGGAGTAAGTCTAAATTATAGCTAATATTATTATTGTTATTAAGTACACATATGTTTTTTAAATGTTGGTGCTAGGAATATTGAGGTAAAATGAGTCAGTGTATCTGGATGCTGTTCGACAAACATCTAAGTTAAATCTATGTAACAAATCTTGACAGTTAATGCTATTTAGACTTTGAGACGTGAAAAAGAGTACCTAGACAGTATCTTCTCATGATATATGACAATAGGTGGATATAGGTATGTACCCGATCATTAAATTGTTTGTTGTTTGTGTATTTGCATTGCCTATATTTTATCAATATGGATTTGATAGTTTAAGGCCCATATAACAAAGGCATATCCAAAGTTTGTTCTCACAAAAGCATAATAGATATTCTGTCTGACTCAAACTATAAATCTCAACAAAAGACTAGCTGAACTTGTAATGAATGTCATCAATAGGTTGATTTAAAGAAAGGGTAGGACAAAATTTAACTTGTAAATACGATATTAGGTTCCTTGCATTTTGTAATATTTAAACTTAAATTATTTTTCCGGTACCACTCAATAACATGGTCCAGATTGGATGAGACACTTTTACACTCTGCATTTTTGTTATTGACCTATGGCTAAGACCAATGAATTTGTATATTAAAAATTCATTGGCATAGACTTCTTTTTTGTATTGTCCAGTTGTGAAACCATGAAGCCGTTAACTACTTGTCATAAGGTTTCTTTATCGAAAAAAGTGCATAAAATGCACCTAATTAAAAAGCAGTAGCTGCTTGAATAATCATTCAACATTCCACCCTTGACTTGAAGACTAGGGCACAGAAATATTGACTACGCACTAGAACTTTTAAATGTTTACAAACAAAGCTTCCGCGATTTGATCGCTATATCAATTACGAAAATTGCAAGACTATATCGTCCGATCCACTGTCCACTGAATGTATTTTGTATAAATTTAAATTATTATTTTAATTAAAAAATCGCACCCTGAAATCGGGAATGCATCATTCAAATGTGACAGTTCCTCAGGTAAATTAACCTAACTTATTTTACAATACAAACAAAACTTACCTTGCCAATTGCCTTTTTGTAGCGTAGAGTCGCCTCCCTAATTAAGTCTTTCACTAAGATATCACCATCCCCACAAGGTACGACCACTCGAACATTTGCAAAACATACAGTTACCTTCATTTTAAAATTAAAAACAAACTACTCCAGGTAGTTCAACGATGACGCCATGCTGCAGGTAAAACGGAAAATAAACCACCTGCAATCGGTTTATTACGGCATCGTTTTTGTCCTTTTCATTATAGCAAATATCCTTTCAATACGTTATCACTTTATTTCATTTCGGGTGTCAAACATACCATTTTAAAACAAAAACAAATACAGGCAGAAGATAACAACGCTTTCACTCTTTTGATATTTTACCAACTAAAAAATTTTAAACGAGTTTTTTCCCCCTCTTTTAGTACCTGAGTGCGCAACCAATCAGTTCTAGGGAATCGAGCATATTAATTCAAATGTCATAGGCGATTGGAATGTCGGTCCTCTATCGGCGAGGTAACAAACTGTTCTTGGAATTTAAGTTATTCAGGAGCTGGGCACCGTTGCCACTATCATTTTTTCAACTGAATAGATGAAGAACTTTTCCCTAGATATCCAATAATAAAATTATTATAATTCCTAATTTAGACACAGACACAGTTGCATAATTCAAAACAAAAAATAGCCCTCTGATAAGTGAAATTTTATAAAAATGGCCTACATTTTGAATGGGTTACAAGGCTGAAAATTTTAATTGTTTCTCGAATTTTCTGCTGGTTTTTAGCTAGCAAATCCAAAAATCTATAGGTATTTTGGAATAAAAGTTGTAGAGTAAACAATCCAAAACTTAAAAAGTCACCAAGAGATCAATGTAATTGTGTGACCAAGGACATTATCTAATGCCAATTTCTTCCCGCATCAACTTAAGGACTATTACTTTCAACTCCGATAAGTATTGAAAATGCAGTATCTTATAAATTATTTGGCATCTAACTTCAGTACAATTTTAAATGTCAGCGTCACTTCCAAAAGGTTTTACATTCATTCCTTCAGATAATTTAATTATTAATTGTTATTATTATCTTGTACATACCTAGATTGAGTTGAAAATTCAATACTCTATCATCTGCTATATACACAGTATTCTTGAGTGTTGAAACAGGAACTTCAAAGGGAGTGATGTGACAATGAATTAA
>MU186263.1:78881-93942 GCA_016904865.1 Pissodes strobi | reverse complement strand
AGAACTCCTTTGTCTGGCGCACTGCATCACTGTGGAACTCACTTCCAGGACATCTGTTTTCCACTAATTACAACCTACAACTATTCAAGAACCGTGTCAATCAACATTTTCGCACACACACCGCTCGTCGAGCGCCATAGGATCTCCCTTTAGTGTGTGTGCCACTGCCATAAAAAAAACTAAATAACGGACTTACAGTCTTAATTATAGCTTCATTAATTAAAACTGATACTTAACGGAAAATAAGATACGCATTATATGTACATAAATAAAAAAATAGGTTTTACGTTACTCTGGTCGAGTCGTAGGTCGTAGTGTTGTAGACACGGCTTTCTGAATGTATGCACGTATGTCACACGTGGTTGTGTCACTCCAACATAAAAGGGCCTTGGTACGGCTACGGCGTAACTAGCTAGGTCGACTCGAAATTCTGTCTCACAAAATGAATTCTGTCCCTCAGAAAGCCATTGGCCCTCGGAAAGAAATCGGTTCTTCAGAAATACCCTAGTTCAATTGTAAATAATTTTTAGTCATCTTAAATGGTAACACTCCTGTCGAACATACCTTTTTTTAAAAAAGGATCACCTCACTGCTTCTTCACACGACGTTTTTACGACGAGATGGTAGGAACTTAACAAAATATTCATTCTACTGAATTGATTTATTAATGTAACGGCACTATTAAGCGATACTCAAATCTGAAGGTAAAAAACAAATTCCGCTATGGGAACAGCTTGCTCGCCTTGAAAGTCGAAACGAGAAGGACTCTCCAATTTTCCACAACCTAATATATATCACCTTTTCACGTGCGCATTCACCGGATATACGCTTCCTGTCGAACTGGTTCTAGTTTCGAAATCAGCTCACATTAATAAGGTAGCGACAATATCGATAATACAAATTAATCTGTAAAGAGAAAAAAATCGCAATAGTGTATTCGGTAACATTTGCAACGTTACAAGGTGGTGTATCCAGAATCATATAACACATGTAGAGCAATCAGGTTAGGACAAAACTTAAGCGATACTCACTCAAATGATCAACAATGTTTGTGTTCTTAATTAACTATGATGGTTTTGATGAATTACTAAACTTGTCGGCATATATAGTCAGGATATAAGTCCGTCACTCTCTCCCTCCTGTAACTTTTGATGCGCTGAATATTTTTTTAAAGAAATTTTAGTAACTTATAAGACTACTTTTTGAGCTAAAAATTACTGTAAAAAATATCTAAATATCAGCTGCGAGAAATTTTGATTTTTTTATGGAATGGAGGGTCCAGTGATATTTATTTTGAAGGTTTTTCCCCGATTTAAAGAATATTGAATTCAACTATTGCTGATTGCTGGCCAATCCATTTTCCTTACGAAAGTATTTTTTCCATAGCTAATTCAAGTTGTTTTGCTGAAACCGATTTGTTAAAATTTTCAATCATTTCGTTAATCGAAATGACTTGTTCATCGAATGATGGAATCGAAGCCGTTATCATATTTAGTAAAGCTAATCAAAATTATGAGAAGAATTTCGCATGACAGAAACCGTGAAAGATGCTCCAAGGTCTGGAATAATCATTTATAATGATCAACCGACCGTCCATACAAAATGAAAATTCTGCCCCAACTGGTTGGAGATGATTCGAACCGACGACTTGAATTTTGCAAGGTCGTGAGAGAAAGATTAATTGCAAATCCTTATTATTTAATGGAACTGTAGACACACATAATTGTAGATATTGAAGTGTAATTCCTCATTATAGGTTCTATATTTTTAGAAGAAAACATAAATGCCTCCCAGTTACCCTACAAATGCTTCAGGACACTATCTATCATTCCTAGTACGAATGGAATTTTTGCGCAAAACCCACCTGAGTTTCACCTGAAAATAACATTTTAACAAGACGGTGCCCCACCATACTATTTTCGGAACGTTAAAAATTATTTAGATAAAACTTATCCAGGTACATGGATGGGATGTCGAGATTCAACAGAGTGGCCAGCTCGCTAGCCGCATCTCACATCCCTTGATTATTATCTGTGTGGCTACCTCAAATCCAAAGAGTTTAAGACAGTTCTCATCATTAAATGACCTTCATAATGTTAGAGAAGAGTTCAAAAATAGGCTATTTATGTGTCAGGAAGTACAAGGCAACTATTTACAGCTTACTGTATATATATATCTTGTCTTTGGGTTATTTTTACCAACATCGCTTTATGCTGATGCGATATCTTTTTTGACATCTTATTTAACTGTAAAGAGATTTTTAAACTCCCAATTCAGAAATTGAAGACTTAATATAAAAAACAATGGCCTCTCTACGCTTTGGTTGAAAAAGGCCCTTTTTATTGAAATACGTTTTTAGTCACGTTCAGGAACAAAAACTGCTCTTCCAGACGGCAATCGATGTGCGACGCGTGAACCTTTAGATAAGTGCCAGTATCGATTATTTTCCAGGTGCCAACATAAAATTTCAATTAAACCATATTACTCACGCTTGTCTAGACTATCGTATATTATTCAATGTTTGCTCAATTATTCAATAGTCTAATAGTTTCTACTGCATAAACATCCTAGCTAGTATCCGGATTCTATTTTTGAAATATGTAAACAACTATTGTTTATTAGGCATCATTAGGATACTTATATATAGGAGGAGGCATTCGCAAATAGACCGCTGCTGTCTAAAAATAATACTCTACACTGCACATTTTTAGTAAAAATTCAATAGTTATATAAAAAATATTTAAACATTTGTATATCTGTTTTAAATTAAATAGCTTAGTAAAATTTACTAAAACTTTTTATATACAAACAAATACTTAAATAAACCTTTTAGAAATAAAATGGACCCTTAATTTGAACTTTAACATATATTTCGTCTTTTAAAATTGTTTGCTGTTCTTGTCGTTTCTATATTTTGTGCTCTTGGAAGTGTGCTCAAAATATCCCTCCGTTCTATGGTAGAAATGTTCCTCGTAAGCTGAGCGGGAAGTATTCGTGTTATGTTTTCTTCTGAGAAATTTAACTTCGGAACTCAGACCGCTGACTGATAAAACTTCACTAATGTGGTACACATCAGAAGTCCGCACTATAACGCAGTCCCCTTGATTAATTGGGTGACTATTTCCAGTGGAAATTCTTCAAATGACGAGTCATCGTCTGTATCTTCTAGTATAACTGACACGACGTCGTCGCTTTTAGATGTAATATCTTCGATTCCTATCAAGGATTTCTTTCCAGAAGATTTTACATGTGCTTCTTTCTTAGTCGCTAATTTTAATGATTCTTGCCATTGCCTTTCTGTGTACGATCTCTCTGCCTTTCTGTGTACGATCTCTCTGGCTCTTCAATTTCGAGTATTGTAACGGGCTACGATTACATATGCGAGAACCTGGGTTCTGGACGAAATGGCGAAGGATCAAAATAAAAATTTACGTAGAAGTCGACTAAGGAATGACATATTCCAGGGGGGGGGAGAAATAATCAAACATCATATTATTTATTAAAATAGACTACAAAAATTATACAAACATCACAATAGTACTAGTATTGGAAAAGCAGGGAACCCAATCCATTAAACTAGATATTCTAAAGCAAATATTTCACATTGGTGTCTATACATATAAATATCAAATGCACATGCCTTCTTATGAACAAATTAACTTTACACACACGATATATTGTTGCAGCTGGAACCACAAAGCTTCGTTGTATATTGGTATTTTCCCCTTGGTTTTGTCTTATTGTGCTGCCCTCCTAAATGGAGAAAAAGGGACCTTCGTCTAATCCCTTGGCTTGTTTTCATTATTTCAGTTCGATAATACACCTGGATGGCCATCCACTGTTTTCGACCTTGCTGATTATGGCTTTTAATTGCTGATTCGGAATCTAGAATGTAATTTCGCCTTCCTTGGAGGGTTGTGTCTACAAGAAATCAATAGTGATAGATTTACAGATTAGCCGAGTAAAGGTCGATTCGCATTTTACGGAACGTCAACGTCACGTCACCGACCGGTAACGTCACGTCAAAATATTCTATAGTATATTTTGAATAGCGATGTTCTTATATGCAGGCACCGTCACGGAACGTCACCATCCCGGACCGTCAAGATTTATTTTGAGGAATAGTTTGACGTGCCGTTGACGGTTCCTTGCAGCGGATAAGCACAATATCGGCTCGTCTTGTAAAAATTTGGCTGTGTGTTCTCGTCAATTTAGAAAAGAACGTTATTTCGATTCGTGATGGATGACGAAAAATTAATTGAGTGTGTGAGGGAATACACAGAACTATACGATATGTCACATAAGAAATATAGTGATAATTTACACAAAGACAAATTATGGATGAAAATCGGAAGTCAATTAAATGTGCCTGGTAAGTAATCTATTTAATTATAAATAAGTGGAGGAATATAAAGCAGAAAAATATTAAAACTATTCGTTGCGCCATGGCAGGACTCCTTTTGCAGATCTAAAAAATGTTTTGTATATTTCGCGCACTTGAAATGCAGAATTGTGTGCATTTCCACCTTGCCTAGGTATATGTCTCCAATTTGGTTCCCCTTCTGGAGGCTCCGTATGTCGAGCTATCAATATGTTATCTTTAATATAATTATGCAAAATGCAGGTGGTAAGTATTATGTTGTCCACGTTCTCTGGAAGAGAATGTATACTTCTGAAATAGATTCTAAATTTTTGTGCTAAATTTCCAAACGCATTTTCAGAAACTCGCCTAGCTCGCGATAATCTATAATTAAAACATTCTTTGGCTGGATCCCCATTTATTACAGATCCAGGATAAGGTCTAAGCAGATAAGTCTTGAGAGGAAAAGCCTCATCTCCGACAATTACGTAGGGTGCGGAATTTTTAGTTCCAGGAAGATATTTATCCTTCGGAACATTCATTCTATTTTGTTGTAACGCTTTTCCAAAATTTGAGTTAGCAAAAATTCCTCCGTCACTGTTCTTTCCATAGGACCCCACATCCACTGCAATAAACTTATAATTGGCGTCTACTAACGCCAATAAAACTATCGAAAAAGTGCGTTTATAGTTAAAGTATTGTGAGCCGCTATTGGGTGGTGCAAAAATTTCCACATGCTTGCCGTCTAGCGCTCCTAAACAATTTGGAAAGTTCCATATTCTCCAGAACTCGTCAGCAATTCTCTCCCAATCCTTTTCTTGTGGGGTTGGCAATACCTCTGTTAGTAAGTTATCAATTATAGCTTGGCACACTTCTTTGACTATATAATGCACAGTGGAATGTCCTAAACGATAACTAAACGATATAGTCTGAAACGAGTCTCCAGTTGCTAAAAATCTAAAAAAAAAAATTATTTAATTTAAGTTTCATGTTTTATGATTTGGTTCTATTTTATTTCTAGGGTCAACATGCAAATCAAGATGGATCTCTTTGAGGGACCAGCTAAGAAAGGCGTTGAAAAAGAAAGTCACAAAAAGTGGACAAGCTGCCAATAGTACAAAAAAATGGAAGTATGAAGATTTTATGTCTTTTATAATCCCTTATTTCAAGGAGAGGGAAACTAAATGCAACATTGGTGATCTAGGAAGCGCTGATGAAGAAAACAATGATGGAGGAGAAACTAATGATGGAGGAGACACTAATGATGGAGGAGAACCTGTAGAGTACAGTGCTTCTGAAAATGATGACATTCATGAAAATAAAGCTGAAAATCCTCAAAAACGGAGATATGCGCACTCTCCTATACGAACATTATCTCCCAAAAAAATGCCAGCTCCTTCCTCTTCTAAGGTGAGGAAAACGAATAGACCTGAAACAGCCTCATCTGTTCTAATGAATTATTTACTCGACAGTGATAAGCAACAGTCACAGTCCCCATCAAATTCTGACCCTATTGATTTGTTTTTCAATAGTCTGGCAGCAACAGTTAAAACATTTACACCCGAATATCAACATATAGCTAAAACAAGACTATTTTCAATTGTGTCTGATCTAGAATGGACATAACTACAGAGGAATAATAACCAACAGAGTACACCAGCCACGCAGGCGTCGGCTTTTCAAACTACAGGACTACGACCACTACAAGAGACACAGAGAAGCACAATGCTGCGGGTTACGACCCCGCTGGTATCGCCTGAACAACACTATGAATGTTTCACTCCATCTACAAATTCTGGGGCGTCTTCAACTCAAAGTTATTATGAAAATTTCAACACAGAAAATTTCTGACCAAAGTAACAGCTAAAGCAAACTATATTTATCATGCGTTAGAATCCGTTGTCATATTTTTCATTAACACGCTTTTATTTTAGCTTCACTTGTAGGTTTATATGTATGTATGTGTGTACCAGTAACAAATCTAGGAAGTGGATTTTGAATGACTTGTCGGATTGATTTCAAATTTGGTACGCATTTATAGTTCCGGTAACAATATAATGATATGGTATCATTGAATCCAGCGGCGTATTTAGGGGGAGGGGCTAAATTTTGTTTTGTTTATGACTAAAAACGTAAAAAAACGCTTTTAACGTACTAAAAAGTATGAAATTAATAATAGTTTAAAAAACTAAAAAACGCTGTTTCATAGCAGATTGAACTAAAAAGTAAAAAGTTATTTTAATTATAAAAAAACGTGGGGTGCTTTATAATTTATTTTTATACTAACTCTACTTTAAGAACTAGATACTAATGAAATATCTATAAAAAACGATGTAGAGCACCCCACGCATTTTTATGATTTTTTTTTGTTTATCACTTTACTATTATTTTAAACTCTCTGAGAATTATTTTACTAATTAAAATTAATTTTGACTTTTTACTTCGATCTGCTATAAAAGCGTGTTTTTTGGCTATTTAAACTATTATTTATTTTTAATTTGAGTGTTTCTTAAGCCATGTTCTTACCTTAAACATACCATTAGCTTTTCTTTAGGACTGATTGCTTCTCGAAATGTAGTGTTCTTCTTCTGAATTTGCTTCTCAATTTTAAATAATAGTACATAAAACTGATCCTGACTCATTCTGAAGTATTTGTAAAAACAAATTTGATCATCTTCTAATTGCTTGAACAATGTGTAGTATTCCCCTACACATTTTCTATTAACAAATAAATTTCGTACCCACAACTTTTTCTTAGTTCTAGGGCTAGCCTGCTCCTCTTCGTCCAAAATTAAAGCAATCATTGATAATTTTTCTTTGCTAAACTTGCATGCTAAACTTGCTTTGTTCATTTTTCGAAATTACACACAATATTTAGGCACTATAGTGAGCATGTAGCACTGTTAAATTCCAATGAGATTTGAAGTGACGGAGCCTAATCTGATCGTATACTGCGAATGAGCGACAGTTTTAACGTGACGTTGCCGGTCAGTGACGTGACGTTGACGTTCCGTAAAATGCGAATCGACCTTAATTGGACTATAATGCATGCCGAGTTATATTTTAAGGTTATTTAGGGATATCTAGCATTGAAATTATAACTTACTTTTTGTACACTTGATGGTCATTCTGTGGGAATTTGCTCGTTGATTTATACTTGATAATATATTGTTTTGCTTAGGTGATTACGGAATAATTTCATTTTGGGAATGAAACATTGACGTTTGTTGGAAGTATGACATGTCGTTTCGGATTTAGACCATAGACGACCGGTGGAAATCGCATCGGATCCATCCGTCGATATCGATTCGAGAACCACTCTAATTCGCGTTGCATTTGCTGTAGGATTTAGCTATCATACTCTTGAATTTGCTGATTATATTAGATGGTATCAATGTTTAGCACTCTAGGCTGCGTCAATATACGTAGTATTCCACTGATTATCCATTATTAAAGTTCGATAATATTTCAGCTCGGAGTAGATTCTAACCTACGACAAGGAAAGTGTTCTATGTTTCATATGGTCTGTGGGGTTAACTTTCGCGGTATAATTTGACAGGTCTATAGACGTTCGACACGGTTGCCAAGTTAATGCTTTATTTGGCATAATGCTATTAGTGGCGTGTGTTGATTGTAATTTTAGACTGCCGCATAACGCGTGGGTTATATATTTCCACTAAGCATTTAAAAGTAGGTTCTAACTGATTCAAGTCATTTCGATAGTAAGTCACTTTATCGCTTGATTTGGCGAATCCGGTAGTATGACATCATAACTTTCTAGTACTTTGTCCCAAATAGGGATGCTGCTGGCAACTTAGCATGTCGAGTCTGCGCGATGATGATTCTGCTAGCCTCGTCATTTTCGGAGCAAGCCAATTTAGTCTTTATGTGATCTTGAAGGAACCAGTAGGTTTCAGTGCCAAGCTCTCGAAATTGGGAATTTTCGTTGAGATACTGATATTTAGTGTGAAATATACAGTGCCCTAGTTAGGGGATTATTCAACGAAGCCCTTGAGCAGGATTGTGGTCGTCGATGGTTTCTCGTCTGATGGATGATTGTAGATTAAGGAAGATTTGTGGTTTCGACCACCTGCACCCACGTTTGGGGATTTGACTTTCGAGAGCTGCCACACGCTTGAACCCCGTTTAACATCTAAAGGTATGTTGTTTGAGTAATTTTGATACAGATATTGATTTGATCTGTTATTTGTTGAGGTTCTCTACCTGTTTCCTTCATATTTTGGCTTGATCACTGTTCTAATTTACCCGATTTGTTTCAGGGGTTTTTAACTTTGGATTCTTGGATTTTTATTGTTGGATTTTTGGTTTTTATGGGCCTTCCATTGTCCTCTTACGTTCGGTTTCCTTCCTGGGTTTCCAGACTGCATATTGAGACTTCTCCGAACTACACATGATTTCGGAGTAACCATCAAGTTAACTGCGTGACTCGCTGTCTGACTCAAGCCTCAACGCTTACGGAGTGAGTCTTCTCGACCTTGACGCTCCAGTGATTTGACGAACACCTGGATCCTGGATGAACTCACTGTTGGCTTGCAACGTATCAGATAAGTCTTAAGTTAGGATATTATGTAGTGTATTTTGGCACCTTTATTTTATTTAATTTTATTATTGTGTTTTATTTGATTGGTGATTTAGGGCTACTTAAATTAAAGTTTCGGTGAATTTGTTTAATGAAGGTGATTAAGGGTTTGACTTGATTTAAAATATAGCGACCTTCAAGTTATTTTGGAGTAACGGATTATTCTCAATAGTTAGCCTAGGTATACTGGATTATCCAGCTAATCCGGATAGTATCGGCGTATTATTAATTAATTTCAGCATAGTCTTGATCGCGTGTTTTACTTCTTTTCAGCGTAGTCTTGATTGCGTGTTTTATTTCTTTCAGCGTAGTCTTGATTGCGTGTTTTATACTTTCCAGCGTTGTATAATATAAATATTTTTGGAATTGTTCGTATATAAGTATGGCATATCAATGCGTATTCATGTAGGTTTATCTTTGGTACGGATACTAATTAATAGGTGGATATTTTACTTACATTAATGAATATTTTACATACATGAATCTCTAGTACATTTGAACTAGCACGTTAACTTCTCGCTTTTTGATTAGAGTTATTTAGAGTGTCGAAGTAGAAGAAGTTATCATATTTTTGTACCGGAGAGGTTGATAGCACCAATCAAGTGCATGTAAGCGACACGTGATCACGTCTTCGTATTTATAGGGCGCCGTAGACATAACATAAAGTACTGCTTAATTTTTAAACCGTTACTTTTAATATTCCATCTTTAACATATATATTAATTGTCACAGCTACATATACAAGAAATTCCTCTTGTAGCAATTATTTTTCCTTATATAATTCAAAAGTATAGTCACCAATACGGAATATACACTTGTTATTTATTGTTTAATTGCGGTGGTATTTTTTTTTTATTTGTTTCCTGTTCCGAGTTTTCTCAATAGATTACAGCGGGGAGGAGAGCAATTCGTGGTTATTGGTCGAATCTCACTGAAGATCCAGCATCAGGGCGGTTAACCGCGTGGCGCTCAGGCATTATAACTCACCACGACCCTTCTCCACTGTCTAAAAGCTGGGGGCCGCCATTGTTCCTGCACTAAAGGCTGTGTCACCGATTGTGAGCTTGGAGAATTTGTGAACTTGGAGTTTATTGTGAACTTGTAGATTTGTGTAAATTAGGTTTGTATTTTTTTGGAAACTGAGCGTTACAGTATCAATTTCGGCTTAGAAGCATTATTTCACCATGTCTTCACTTTGTGTTGGGATTATGGGTAGAGTAACTTCAAATGAATTACCTCCTTCATTATCTTGAGAAATAGGCGGTTTTAAAAGAATACTGCAGTGAGTAATAGCTTTGGAACCTGTTTAGAAGTGGCGTGCTCACTACCGTTCTGTATGATTTCTTCTCGAATTTCCTGCAGCAGTCACTTTCAATGAAGATTGGGCTGATGTCGAACCCAATAAATCCTTTGGATAACTTACAACTAAGCTAGCAGCAAAGTTTTCATCAGAGAAAGTCATACGATCTACTGGCCATAATCCAGATTTTTTGAAAAAGTTACTATATTCGACAAGTAAAAGTTAGCATTGTTTGATAATTCGCCTATTCGTCTTATTGTTATTATTTCCTCATCATGTGTTGTTAACCAGTGATTGAATTGAATAAGGGGCTCTTTAGTCAACCAAGCTGATTTATTTCCTAATATAAGTGATAATGTGGGAGCACCCCCAGAAGTTCCTCCCGTCCCCTCCAAGCTACCTGTCCTATTTAGTTTTTCCTTTCTGTGTTTCAACCTTCATCGGTTTCAAAACTGTATCTATTCCAGCTTCATATAAATAATAGATTTGCAGCACCGTAAAATGATATTTCCTAAGTTCGTGGCTATAATGGTTGAATAATGCCTCAGCTATTTATTTATTAAATGCTGTGGGCCTTAGCAAACTTGTATTTTCAGATTTCCGTAAGGAAAGGCCTGGGTGTCTGGCTAAACGTCCGTAAAGCCCAAACCTGCAACATTTCAAAAACAGTTAATTAATAATTAAATAACCAGGTATATTATTGTCTTGTATGATTTAGGAGGTCTATATAACATATAAATGATGCTCTGGCTTGTTCAAATCGGGCACGAACCTCTTGCATATTATCCCAGTTCTCGTTGACTTGGTTCCAAGATATTTGTATGACTGAACGCGCTCGACCTGCTGGCTCTGCACCTGCAGAATACCTCCTCCAACCATCCATTTGGTTTTTTGATGTTTAAATTTAATCCAAATTATGCACTACTAGCTGCCACCTGGTCAAGTGGAATGTGAAAACCCCCCAGGAGTCCTCGATTATAACGGTGTCGTCAGCGTATCCAAGGTTGCTTATGTTTACCCCATTAATGGAAATTCCTTCAGGGCAGCTTTCCAAGGCATTTTCGAATATTTTGTTTGAGTAAATGTTAAAAAGTAATGGTGAAGGATGCAACCCTGTCGGACACCCCTTTTGATTCGAACTCCGTCTTATTTGTTGAACTATCTTAATTTGAGCAGTGTGATACCATTAGAGATTTGAGATTATTTTGAGGTCTCTATCATCCAGGCCCACGTCTTTAAGGATTTTGATAAGCTTTTTATGTTGCACCCTGTCAAAAGTCTTCTCATAAACAGGAACATAGACATCCCTGCACCTCTGAACCACCACCTAGATATCAAACAGGGCCTCTCTCGTGCCGAACCCGTTACGAAAACCGAACTGAGATTCGCCCATAAAGGATTCGCATTTTGCATATACTCGTATTCTCTTATGGATGATCTTTAGGAAAATCTTAAGAAAATGACTCATCAAGTTCACAAGCCGGAAATCGCCACATCTTTTTGCCGAGCTCTTTTTTGGAAGCGTTACGAATGTTGATAGAAGAAAGGAATGATGGCCGATCGGTAGACCATATTGAAAAGCTTCACTATCACGTTCAGTGACTCCTCATTCTTTAAGATTTTAATGACTTCAGAGTAGATTCCTTCTGGTCGTGCAGCTTTTCTATTTTTTGTTAACGAGACTGCATGCTGAACTTCTTCCTTAGTTATATCAAGCCCTTCGCGTGTATATTGTTCGGGAGTGTCCGATCTTTCATCTTGAACAAGAGTTTTGATATAGTTATACCACTGTTCTACTTTGTGGTTAACGTCAAGAATTATTTTATCTTCACTGTCCAAGAGAATGCCAGCAGCTTCCTTAATTTTCTTGTGCATATTAAAAGTGTCATATTTAGAAGAACTTAGATTTCGCGACATTGCTCGTTAAGCCAATTTTCTTTGGCAATTCTAACTTTGTTCCTTATTACACGATTCATCTGATGGTATTCTGGATGACCTTTTTTCAAGCGCCTTTCTTCCATTTAATAAAGAATTTCATCAGTCATCCAAACTTTCTCTTTTATCCTAGTATTGTTTGAAGATAATTTCAAGCTTGCGTTTGTGAAAGCTTCCTTGATGTTAGTCCAAATAGTCTCCGCTTCGGAATTCTCCACAATGCTTACTTTGCTTAGCCCACAATTTAGTTCGTTTCTGATTTCAGCCAGCGTTTCTGGGTTACTCAATCCTGTCAGATCTGGCTTAGGGCAGTTTCCTTTTACTGTACACCTTTTTTAGAGTTAACTGAAGATTTGCTACAGGCGGATTGTGATCAGACTTTATGTCTGCGCCTGGGTAAGTTTTTACCGATTTAATGCAATTTCTGTTTCCTTTATTTATCAATACAAAGTCTATTTGGTTTCTGACTATCCTCTCTGGCGTATGGGAGCTAGAAGTCCAAGTGTACAGGAGCCTTGGTGGAAGCTTAAAGAAAGTGTTCGAGATAACAAACCCCATTTCTTGGCAAAACTGGAACAATCGGTCGCCACGTTCATTCGCGACACCCAATCCACATCCACCAACTATGTCCTCTCTCGCACCGCTACCAACCTTTGCACTAAAATCACCCATAATAATCGTGATTTCCGACTTTTTAGTGAGATTTAAGACCGTTTAGAGTTGTTCGTAAAAGACTTCAACAACTTCGTCTGAGCGATCGCTCGTTGGTGCATATATCTGGATAATGTTGATATTATATGGCTTAGAATTGAGCTGCAAAAATGCCACTTTATCAGAGACCGGGACAAAGGATTTTACTCTTTTTTACTTCTGTATTTACTATGAGTGCCACACCATTGTAGTGATTGACCTCGTCATTGCCAGCATAGGAAATATAATGGTCGTCGATGTGACATTCTCCAGAATTAGGCCATCTCGTTTCGCTGATCCCTAAAATATCGATGTTCATTCTATTCATCTCTGTAATAGCTTTGTGGATTTTACCAGCTTGAAACATACTTCGTGCGTTCCAGGTAGCAATCTTCTTCATGACTGGCCCGGAGATTCTTAGCACCCTCTGATCACTTAAGACCTGCCGGGGACTGAGGGTCTTTGCTTTTGGTTTTCTAGTCATGCTAATGATTTTTCCTGGGGAAGATAATGACGTGGTTTCCCGTTGCCTTCTTCATCGCAATATTAAAACCGTTAAGACAGTCCTTGTCTCTACCTTAACTGTGTTATGTGGCCACGTTTTTCTTTCTATATCTAGAAATACGCCGACCAATTACTTTTAATGCTGCTGCTGCTGCTCAACACTAGTTTTCTCGCCATATCTGGCTACCCTCACTTAGTTTAGCCTGCAGGTCGATGCAGTCTCCAGGGTGTGGCACGTGGAGCCATAAGTGAGAGCTGACTGCCCTGTGAGGACCAATTGTTTGAAACCATCTCCAGTCTACGACACTTGATGCGACCATCTCAAATTAAGAGGTGCCACCTCTACAGCGCAGCCCTTACATCCCTGAGATGCTTTAAAAAATAATATTTTGAATGCAGATATGGAATCGGTGGAAATGCGGAAACTTGATGTCAACAGAGCAAACAAGATATCGTGGTTCACACCAAAAGTTATAGAACTAACACAATTAAAGAAAAACGCGTACATAAATTATATCCGCAATAGAAACCACGAAAATTGGACTTCGTATACTCGAGAACGTAACCGAGTAAACGCAAAAATCAGAGATATAAAAGAGGATTACTGGGAAAGATTCACAGAAGGAATGGAAAGGGATATGTATGGAGGCCAAAGAAAGATCTGGGGAATGCTAAGCAGAAACAAACTGGAAATAAAAGAGAATTTCCTAAGTCCTGTAATTCGTTTAAAAACTGTGTTGAGGATTTTTATGGATCATTCTTATCTTATCAACAAAATAATTGACGTAGATTATCCAAAAAAAATATATATGAATTCCCGGTGACTAAAGTATTATATTAACTTTGATTTGCCTACGATGATAATTAAAAAAAAGGTAGAAGATATTTCCTTCGCAACCTGGATAGTTTTTTTTTTCTAGGTATGTCCCCTGTACAGGCTTATTGCGCTGAGCCTGTGTGGTTTTATGACAGCCACTCCAGTATTTTTATGTCCTGTACGAGGCCGTACAGGTCTTTTGCTGAGTGTTTGATTAGTATCTCTGGGTCTATATTTGGTTGCCCAAAGATGCTAAGTTTCCTGCGGTCCAGTGCCTCGCAGTTGATCAGGATATGTCTGGCTGTTTCCGGTTCCTTGTTGCATAGTCTGCAGTTAAGGTCTCCGTTATACAGACCCATCCTGTTCAGGTGTACCTTTAGAGGTGCATGGCCGGTTAAAAGACCGGTTGTGATTCGCAACCGATCTCTGCTCATGAATAGCAGTTTTTCGGTCCTTTTTTTACATGGTAGGCCAATAAATTCCTTTCCATGGTTTTGCCTGGGGATTTCTGTCCAGTAACGTTGATGTTCTTTTCGCACCCAGTCTTTGATGTGGCTCTGGACCATACTTTTTGGTATTCCCAGAGCCGGTTCTGGGCCGATTAAATTTGTTTCTGATCCTCTCCTGGCGAGTTCATCAGCTTTTTCATTGCCTTCGATCCCTCTGTGTCCTGGCACCCAGATTAGTCTTACCCTATTCCCGTCTGCCAGGGTTTGTAGTTCTTCAAGACATTCCCACACCAGTCTTGATGACACTTCTTGGCTCAGTAGTGCTCTTAGTGCCGCTTGACTGTCCGACAATATTAGGATTTTGCATCTGCTCTTTAACCGCTGAGATAAATTTGCCTCGGGTGAT
>MU186263.1:41824-78871 GCA_016904865.1 Pissodes strobi | reverse complement strand
TGAAATTAAGAAAAAAAACTTCTCGTAATTACAATTATTTTAATTAAAAATTTGAAGGAAAAAATGAGCACAAAATAACAAGATAACTTTTGGAAGAAAATCTACTTTAAACTGCCGTGTCGGCGAATAGATAAATACTTAGATAAAATTAATATTTCGTCATTGCTCCATTTTATTCAGTGTCTGAAACTGATCTTGTGGGCATGGGGACCACCAGGCACCAAATCATGAGCAAATTCTGAAATTATTTCGTGCCATACTTCTTGAATTTTTTGCCAGAGCTCCTCTATATTTTGAGGATGAAAATCATTGAATTTGTTAACTTTAAGACGGACTTTTCGAAGGCTAAGGAAGAGTTAGACCATGCCGCTGCTACAATAAGTAATTACTCGGGCAGTTGCAGTGATAGTAGATATAGTTAATATTAAACATAACATTCAGAGATATTTTAGGGCAAATTTCAATTCTATGAAAACTCATCCATCTCCACGCATTAGACGAGAAACAACTGCAGTTAGCAACGTTTTCTGTGTCTATATTATACTTTGCCTCTATTGTAAATCGAATGGAACATCTTTTCATCTATAAAGTCAACGTCGTGCCAGAAATTTGGATTCACACCGTAAAATTCCAATGCAAAGACATCCATATTTTCCTTATTAACTGCAGTGAGGTAAAATATTTTTCAGCTGGATGACTTTCAAAGTTTAAACATTATTTGATATATTTGTGTGATGTTCTAATACAACTCGGGAAACCGGTCTTTTTGCAAATCTCTCGAGGTTTATATCTCATTGTTCCGTGCTTATTTTTTCTTTCAGTTCCAGCTGTTATTTCCACATTATATGTTTTCAGCCACATTTTCTTAATGTCATGGCCTATGCTTTCCGGGGTACCAAATCTATCTGTCAGCCTTCTCATAGACCATTTCTTTTCAATTAAAGTTGCGACTCTTGTTTTTTTTTCTGTCGGGCTTAAATGAAGGATAATTATATACAAAACTGACACACAATCCGAAGAATAATTTTAAATAGCTTTGACTGCCAGTTAATGTGGCTAGACATGTAAAACGCTGCACAATGCGACTCTGTAGGGTTTAGGTTTTTTGGATAGACCGCCCAATTTTTTTTTCTTTGGTTGGTGATAGTAGACTATCTTCCGATTACATACCACTAATTACCTAAATCGCAGCTGATCCTTCTTGGGAAATTTTTAGGTTTTTCTATTTTTTTTTATTTATTCATTATTTTCGGCAGTTAAAACCGGTTTTTATACCCATAATACTATAACAAGAAAACTATAAAATATAAAATATACATCACCATACATATACGAGTTTTAAACTATGGCAAAATAATTTAAGAAAAGCCGGCCTTGGCACTCACCGCCTCTGATTCGGTTGTTTATGTGCAATAGTTTCTTTTTTTAATATCAAATCAAATAGTTTATTATTACGCACTCTTGTTGGGATGGCGGTAGCCATGGCAGGCACAAACCTGTCATATTTAGTTTTCGTTGGAATTTCTAACGCTTTTTCTTCCAATGTTTTTTAAAATGAGTGCTCATCCCACAAAGCGTTGTGATCATGAAGAAAATCGTAAGAAAGTTTGCGTAGCGTGTGATTTTAAAATTAAATATGGAAAAACCAGCCCCGCAAAGTTTAAAGTTTCTGACGTGTTGCCAAAACATATTCGTGAGTTATTAAACCCAAACTATGATGTTTTAAATGACAAGTATCCAGTATCAATTTACGTAAATTGTCGCCTTGTACTGACAAAAAGAAAAAATGGCAATTTTAAGAAAAAACTTCTGTTAATACCAAATTTTGAAAAAAGCGTCCCTTTGGAAAATACACGAAATTCCAAACAGTTCGACTGCACTTAATTCATTTGTTCAGTTGCACGAAATAAGGGACATAAACCAAAAAAGAATAAACAAAAGTTGGACAAACAGCAGAGAATATGCCAGACTTGCCTACAAGCTATAGGAAAAGGTATTCAACATCCTTGCACACCATATAAGAGCAATCAAAATGCAATAAAACTTTTAGAGGTAGCACCTATCAAACAACAAGAGAGGTTGGCGATCGAAATTGTCAAAAAAAAAGTTAAAACAATGAAAATTATAGAAAAACAAATAGAATCTGACAATGAAAATGCTTCTACTTTTTCCAACAATTATAAAAATGTTTTTGTTAAACTGTCAACGGGTGGTTCCATAGCAAGTATTATTTTAAATCCAAAAACAAAAAATGTGCCTCATTTCTCTGCAGATCGATTAAGCGACTTCCAAATAAACGCTGGTTTTTCTGAAAGGCAAATGGATAAAGTTACCAATTTTATCAGAACATCGGCAGGAAAAAAATCAATACCGAGCCAATATAGAACATCACGGAGAAGTCGGTCTCGCATTTCATTTCAATGCTATACAGAAGGTTCTTTATTCTAGAAACTCCAAAGGGAAAACGTCCACGGACAGTTATTTATATAGATGCAAGTGAGCTGCTCAACGAAATTTTAGAAAGAAGGGAAGAGTTTGGTACACCAAATATCAAGGTTTTGTGCGATGGACGGCAACAGTTTTTTAAAATATGCCTTTCCATATTTCCAGTAGATCTCGAAGATGAAGTGGTCCTGAATGAAATTTCATCGCGTTCGAAGTATACAGATGGAGGCAGCGCTACATCCTCTGTATGGTTCCCGACATCAAAGAAACATACGAAAATCTCAACTTACTTTTTGATCTGTTGAAAATAAACAATATATCCTTTAAATTTCTTTCAGACTTTAAAATAATTCTAATGATTAATGGCTTACAGACAGCAACATCGTCCTACCCATGTCCTTATTGCTACATTCCGTTAAAAGAACTTGAAATGTATTATTCCAGAACTTCACCTTTTGCAAGGATTTGTTAATCATATATTTTTTAAAGGACTGGTACCACTACTAGGCAAATAAAACGCATGAAAATGGCCTAAAAAGCTACACTTAGTCACGAAAAATTACCAAACTTTTTGAAGGGAATGCCTGCAGAAAATTGTTGAGAAATGCCGAATATTTAAAGTCGAAAGATATATTAGGCGGCCTGGAAGTTTATATTATACCGTTTGCTGTGGTTTTCAACACAATGAATCGCATTGTTGGAAAGTGTTTTGGTTCAGAGCTGTTGTGTACCTTAAGTGAACTGAAGACTGACGTTTCACTTTTAAAATCGATAATAAAAGGTCTAGGAGTCTCACAGACCCTCAAAATACACGGGATTTTGAACCATCGTGTAGAGACTGTTCAATTTTTGGAAACTGGGTTAGGTGTGTGGTCTGAACAAGCTGGTGAGTCTGTTCATCGAGAGTTTTTGTTAATTTGGAAAAAATACAAAATTAATGACATTAATGGTCCGCGATACGAAAAATTACTTCACAAATCAGTTGCCGAATTTTCTTCATCAAGAATATAATTTAATCTTTGAAAAATGTTTTTGTTTGGACTTGTTTAAAATATTGTATTTTTTATTATTTTAAGTGTAATAAATTGAATATATTTTTATTTTGTTCAAAATTTTCGAATATAGTGATGTTTATTTTTTGTTTTTTTGATTGTCTTTTTCCTATTTCATATGTGTAAGCCAATTTGGTCCACTTTTAGTAAAATTTGAAAAAAAAAACTTTAAAATATGTCTTAAAAATCGAAAGATTTAAAAATCTCCCAAGAAGGATCAGCTGCGATTTAGGTAACTAGTGGTATGTAATAGGGGGATAGTCTATTATCACCAACCAAAAAAAAAATTGGGCGGTCTTTCTAAAAAACCTAAACTCTCCATAGTCGCACTGTGGCTGGCCAGTGGTCGTGTTCTTATCTATGCTAAAATGCGTTATTTATAATTTGTAAATTATAACATAATCAGGTGCAGTGTAACCAAGAGATCAAAATGTTTGCCACGTGCACATCAAACCTTCCAACAAAAACATTAAAAATAAATGTGCATTGTAATCATTTTCTACGTTCCCCGACTCTTGTAATTACATACCATGCGTATCGATAACTGGTCGAAATATAGGAGACTACCTATACGATGGGGATTTTAACACTATAGGTTACCATACCAGGTGCAAAAGAAAGACTGTTGTATCGGCTAGAACAGCTGCGCCCGACGAAAGGTTTATTAACTTAATCGTCCCGGCTGGGGTAATAAGTAGGTGTATTCTCAGACGACAAGAAATAGTGTTATTTCTGTAGTGCTCGATTGCTTATTTCTTTTTTCGCCACGTCTCGCCGTCATGGCCAACTAATAACAAAACGTAAAAGCCTTTTTACAAGAGAAAAATGTTAAATTGCCAATATTTCAAAGACTACAAGGTTTTTAAATAGACGACAACCTGGATACAAAGTCGCCATTATTTTTAATGCTAAATAAGATAAAATTATAAAAATAGGGGGTTTCCATTTGAATAAAATTTAAATTTTTAATGATTGTTTTTGATCACCCTGTATTTATTTATTATAAAAATGTCAATACAAACCACTAAAGTAGATCCCCTTCTACAAGGACACCAACTCCCATTAAATAATAAAGAATTTCAATAGGAGAAATTGATGGTTATATTTAGACCTGCAAACGTCATGTCAAAAACGGTTAGACTTAGATATACCATATTATATACAAAATATATCTAGAATTTTCCGCAGGAATTCAAAAGTGTCATAATATATAGGGTATTCTATTTAAAATAAGGAAGTTGATACTTGTCCACGAAAATACGTATATGTAAAAACATAACATTTTAAAAGCCTTAGTAAATCCAAACAACTTTTGTAATAAACTTTTTTTCGTATACCCCGTAGATTCTGAGATAAGGTGTCATCCCATAATAAACTGGCCACCCTGTACATACTTTCCTAAAGTTATAAAATAGCTTTGCATATTATAGAATGAGCCTTTTAAAAATAAACCATCTTTACAATGGAATAAAATTGTTCTATGGGTCATAATAGATCATAAAATAAATAATAAATAAAATATTACCTATAAATCAATAAAGGAGCTAACACCCCAATATTGATTAATTGATAATCATCAGAAATTATGGAAGGTTAAACTCATATTCGTTTCAAGAGACAAAAAATCTATATTTGGAGGTGTGTAACATTAATTACAAAGGTGCTTTTTTAATAAACGAAATTTTATATTTTATTCTTGCACATGAAAAATAACCTTTGCAAGCAGGTTGATAAGGGAATCGGTCTTTTTTTCTGAGGATTTTGATTGGACAAGTTGCTCAAGTTCCAGATGCGTATGAGGAGATCTCTGGAGTGGCTATGCGTATTTAAGAAATACACTCCTGGCCAAATAAAAAATAGACTCAGAAAACTTCATTCAAAGTTAATTTTAAAAAACTTTTTAAGTTTTGCATGTTTCTGAAGTTGTAGGCGCTTTTATCGTGGTTATCATCTGATGTTGATTTTGCAAAAAGTTGCATTTTGCCCAAAATTTCTGAACACTCTGCGTCAAAATGATGGGTCTAGCAAATATTAAAAACATTCCATTTTAATCAAGCATGAAGTATTTTTGTTTAATGCACAATAATACCAGGTATCGTATCGCAAGAGTTATCAACGATTATCTGGATAAATTGACAAATTAGACTGGCCTCCACGGCCAGCACGTAGTACTGATCTAAACCTGATTAAGCATATGATGAATGTTATAACGAAGGCTAATTTGCAAGAGGCAAACAGAAACTATTCTGAATTTTCGAATCGCCCTTCATGAGGAGTGGGGAAATATTCCTCAAAGGGCAATAATTGCCAATTGTGTTCAATCCTTACTACGTCACATGTCAGTTAGTAGCTCTAGCTATATAAATGCACAAGGAGACAATACATGATATTTGTGTTGGTTCGTTTATTTATTTGTTATTTGAAATATTTTTAATTTTTTTTATTGTTGTAAATTATTAGTTTGGGTTAGTATTTGTATTTGCTTTAAAAATAAAGATATCTATAACAATAAAAAGAGAAATGCTAAGAAATGACGAGGCTTAAAAATGTGATATCTCTCTTATTTTATCGTTATATTGAAGTGAAACTTCTTTAGCAAGGGTAGTAAGTCTGAAGAAATGAAACGGAAATCAAAGTGAAACAAAACAGTTTAATGAAACATGCTCTAGAGGGCTGACATTTTTAGGACATGTAGCCGGGATAAAATGAGGTCCTGGACGAAAGCTGGACCCCCTATCCGTTTCACGGAGTCATCAGTGGAGGGAATTATAGCCCCCCCCCCCACAACTCCCCCGGATACCCAATGATTTTCGAAAAAATGAGTAAACATCGTAAAAAATCGTTCGGAAAGTTAATAAAAGTATTATAAAACGGAATAAGAAACAAAATAAATAAAGAAAAGAAAAAAAAATAGAGAAACGCGAAGGTCGGGGATGGCAAAAATGGAAAGCAAATAAATGCTTTATGAAAAAAAAGTTGGGAAAAGCAAAAAAATATTAAAAAGTGGTGAATCCGGGGGCAAAAGTTGAGGAAGAAAAAAGCTTAAAAAAAATAAAAACTCAATTCCTAATATCTCTTTCAGAAGTTTCACTTCAGTTGTGTGCTTATAAAGGTGGGGCACATAATTTTTTTCTTCTACAGGGTGTTCAGAAATTTAGAGCAAAATGCAACACCAAATTCATTAAAGCCTTTTGCACAAACAATAACAGATAATAATCATGATAAAAGCACCTAAAACTTGAGAGAAAATTATTAATATTGATGCAAAACTTAATGACTTTGAATTATTTGCCTCGGGTATGTAGACAAGGTACCCTTATACCCGAGTACATCCACCACCGAGTAGCGACATTACGGGTTTCAATTTCCATGGCGCCTGCGCGAAATAGATTGTTTAGCTGTCATATGACAAAGCAAATGATGTTTCATTTATAGTCAGGCGGTTGATGTATTTGTTGCGATCACGGGTCAAGTTTCGTTTAGCTGAAATCCGTTAGGAAAAGAATACATTTATTTTTTGGTATTAGAGTATCTCTCTCAACGCAGAACAATTAAAAATTTTTGACGCAAATACATCATTGTCATTAAAACAGAGTTTTATCCACAATACCGAAACATAATTTTTGAACTCGACGCGCGCTTCGCTAACCATGTTAGCATCATCAGGAGATGATTAAAACTAATATTGAAGATTTTGTAACAAAACTAAACAACCGTTTCCCCTCCATTAAATTTACTTATGAAGTCGAGAACAATGGCCAGCTACCATTTTTGGATACTTTAGTGATTAGGAACGATAATAACACACTAGAATTTAATATTTACAGAAAAAATACTGCCACTAACCGATATATTCCTAATGACTCCTTCCACTGCGACCAACATAAAATGGCCAGCTTTCATTTTTTAGTACCCCGTTTGGTTAACTTTCCTCTTAGCAGAAAAAGATTTAATAATGAAAAGGAAACATTTAGGAATATAGCGAAAGTTAATGGTTTTAATACTAACTTAATAAATAAGCTAATTAATAGGCATTTGTTTAGAAAGACCATTCGTGATTCCACTTCTTTCGTTAATCAGGATGAAAATACAATATATGTTTCGATACCGTATAATCCTCAGTATACTAGAGGACTCCAAAAAGTTTTTCAGGAAGTAGGTTTAAAATTAGTATACCAGACTCAGTTTAACATAAAAAAATTATTAGGTGGTCCAAAGGACAAAATTGAAATATTAGAAAGAAGTGGAATATATGAAATTGGATGTATGGATTGTAACCAAAAATATGTTGGGCAAACTAGAAGATCTGTACAAACGAGATTCAAAGAACACATAGCTCATTTAAATTATGGTAGAACAGAAAAATCAAATATTGCCGAGCATGCTTTTGATAATAATCATAGAATAACAATTAAAAATTTAAAATTAATTCATAATATAACTGATAGGAGATTATTAGACGCATATGAAAGTATGCAAATTATTAAATGTAAGAATAGTTTAAATAGAGATAGAGGGCCTATTCCGTATAGTCCATTGTATTGGTTGATCAAGCGTGACTAGCGGGATTCCAGGATTGGTTCTTTTTAGTTCCGCTTGATGCTAACATGGTTAGCGAAACGCGCGTCGAGTGCAAAAATTCTGTTTTGGTATTGTGGCTAAAAAAGGTTCCAAACCCCAACGCAATCATTGTCATTTCCAAAAAAAAAAAATTAATTTAGAAGAGCGAATATGTATTTGAAAAAAAATCTTGGCTAAGAGTGCCTCTCTAACCCAAATTAACCAGAGTAAAAAGACTCTTCACTATTCCCAGCTAACCAAAACCAACTCAGACTAATCAAGATTAACCCAAACTAACCAAGACTAAGCAAAACTAACCTTAATTAACCAGAGTAAAGAGACAAGAGCGCTACGTGCGCTTGTCTCTTCACTACCCCAAACTAACCTAAACCAACTACAGCTAATCCAAACTAATCAAAACTAACCAACGCTAACTAAAACCAACCCAAAATAATCAATATTAACCCAGACTAACCAAAACTAACTCAGACTAAGCAAAACTAACCCCAATTAACCAGAGTGAAGAAACAAGCGCGCGTAGTGCGTTTGTCTCTTTACTATCTCAAACAAAGCAAAAATAATCGAAACTAACTTTAATTAACCGAATAAGCGCAATGAGACAAGCGCGCTACGCGCTTGACCAACCTTACCTAATACAGAACCAAAATTAACCCAAACTAACAAAACACACGGATCTACTATGTCAATTTAAATAATTTCTATAATATTTTCCATATGAAGAATTTTCGCGAAAAAAATTGTACATGTTTAAAGAGCAAATTACTAGCCAAATAGAATTATTATCTAATTTTCATCTCCATAACAGATTTTCGCTATTCAAAACTACAAAAAAAAATCCAATAATTAGACATTTTCGGAATAACACCATTTTATTAAATTAATAGCTTTTTCTGGATCGGCCTATAGCAAAAAAAAATAATAAGAAAATTATCCAAATACAAATTTTAGTTAAATTATGATATAAAAAAATCGAATTTTCTGGAAAACAAAACATTTCCTCAGGAAAAAAAATTTTTTTTTGCTATTCTTGTGTAGAATCGTTCTATAGAACGATATTTTTTGTAGCCGTTTTCCGCTAAAAGAGACTTGAGCCGCGATCATTGTGAAAAGGATGCTTCATTTATAGTCAGGCAGTTGATGTATTCATTGCGATCATTGTATGTACGTTTGTCCAGAAATAGTATTCTTATTAGTCGTTTGTGATTTATATTTTTTTCTAGTTTTAATGCATTCCTGTCTCATGTCTGAGACATCCGCCCAACTTTAGTATTTTTAACTAGGTATCAATTTTATGTCAAAATGTATTTTTTAGCCCTACCAGCTGTATCCTACTGGCATTCGATTCGTTTCTCATTCCCCGATCTAACGCTATGCAACACGACTAGTCTGTCGTGAGAACCTAAAAGTCACCCTCACCCACCCCTAACACAATTTAATGTAAAAAATAACTTTTAGAAGATTGCGTAAGTTTAGTTTACCAATATATACCATATACATACATATTACTTCAAGTTTCGTTCGTTTTTACAGTTTATAACATTAGGGGTGGTTGTAAAAACAAAAAAATAATACATTCGATTCGTCTTAATCCCCGATCTAACACGGTTAGTTTCACTTAGTATAAACTTATTTTTAACCATTTGAGTGAATTCCGATAATTTATACTCAATTTTAATAGATTTGGTTAGTTCTGGTTAGTTGTCGAATCAACTTTCGATTAGTTTTACTTATTCTCAACCTAATTTAGTCATTTGAGTGGGTTAGTCGTCTATTCAACTTTCGGTTAGTTTCACTTAGTCTCAACTTATTTTACTTATTTAAGCCGGTTCCGATACATTATAATCAATTTTAATAGACTTGGTTAGTTTGTCGTCCAATCAACTTTCGGTTAGTTTCACCTATTCTCAACTTATTTTAATCATTTGAGTCGGTTCCGATACGTTTGCCACACTTTATATTATAACACAAATTGAATCATGCCCGCGATGATAGGATTTTTTTTCGTAACGCGAGACGAATATTTGAAAACCATGTCGCGACGCGGCCTTGAAAAATCACTCTCATGAAACCAAAGAAGTATTCACTTCAAAAATCATTTATATTGAAATACTATTTCTGTTAATTTGTTTCACCAAATTTGATTTTTCTAGACTATAATTTAAAAATGTTTCTTTTGCGTGTGAGAAAATAAAGCAAAGTAAATATTTTCTTTTAATAAAGTTTTTCAATGATATTCATAATAATTCAACCGCAAATTCTAATTTCATTTCATTCAGTTCACTTCAAATTATCGACAGTGTAAACGAGTTCTTCATAATTTAACCAGTGAAATAGGTTGTTTATCCGTCAAACGCGTCAAATGAGAGAGAAAGAAAATTTGACCCCCAAACATCAAAGGTTCCGATGGTTTCTGTCGCTACTCGGTGGTGGATGTACTCGGCTTATACGCTGAGTGCCTTGAAGCAAAGTACTGCCTTGTTTTTGTGAAAAACGTATAATAAAATGCCGGAAAAATCGCGAAAAGTTGTTGTAATTTAGCTCTTACCTTTTGCATAATTTACCTGTGAAAAAGTGACCAAAAATATCCTAAACTCTCTGGAAATGGGACAATAGGTATTGTAGCACCTTTTGTTTCAGTTTGTTTGGATTTTCGATCGCACAGTAATAATTTTATTTAGTTTTCCGGCACTTTTCATTTCACATGGTTTTTTGGCTTTGTGGTGACATTTGACCGAGCAAATATTAAAAACATTCCATTTTAATCAAGCATGAAGTATTTTTGTTTAATGCACAATAATGCCAGGTCTCGTATCGCAAGAGTTATCAACGATTATCTGGATAAATTGACAAATTAGACTGGCCTCCATGTAGTACTGATCTAAACCTGATTAAGCATATGAGGAATGTTATAACGTAGGCTAATTTGCAAGAGGCAAACAGAAACTATTCTATATTTTCGAATTGCCCTTCTTGAAGAGTGGGGAAATATACCTCAAAAAGCAATAATTGCCAATTGTGTTCAATCCTTACTACGTCACATGGCAGTTAGTAGCTCTAGCTATATAAATGCACTATTTATTTGTGTTGGTTCGTCTATTTATTTGTTATTTGAAATATTTTAAATTTTTTTTATTGTTGTAAATTATTAGTTTGGGCAGCGAATATCAACTACGACAAGAAGGCCCACTCAATGGCAAGAGCGCGCTACAAAGGAATCGTCGTTTATTTTCTTCGTTGCCTGGTAACAATCGGCGAACTTCGCCGCACACAGGTTGAATTTAAATAAAAGCTGGACATAAACGATATTTTCGTTTGCGGTATATTTAATCAAATCTATGACGAAATTATTTATAGCACTCTAATACTCTATTTGGTTTTGGAAAAACACAATTGATATCTTCTGAATTGTTTGCAGCGCCCTGTCAAACTTACGTTATTTTTTTTTTATTATTATCACCAAATAAATATTTTGATAAAGTTTGTATTCAACTGGCTGTTTCAAAAATCTGTTAACGTTTTCAATTAGTTATTATTGATAACAATACTCAAGGTACAATGTAATAACTAATATTTAAAAGATTTTGATTTTGTGTTAATGATTTCACCATATTTCCGAATACTGATATTCTGACAAAAGACATCAAGAAGAAAATGTTGCTCGAATTTGCCCCATCTTTTAATATTTAATTAAATTTTGGAGTTTTGGGTGATTTTAAAATTGGTTAAAGGTTTCGCACAATATTTTTACTGTATATTTCATTCCTATTTTGTAATAAAACACAACTAAAAAATAGCGATATTATCTTTTATCGAATATTGACTCGACTATAGAATTTAGGCGTGGAAATTAATCTGACAAAAGGATGAGCTGGTCTATGGCCGCCGCGTCAAAGGTCGCCTGCCAACATGATTGTTTTATTTGTATCATGGCCTGCCGATATTCTGCTAGTGTTCGCGCGGGGAAGGAGACACACCGTTGACATGCCGCCGCGGAGACTGATCTTTCTTATCATATAGTTTTGCCCAAATACATAATAAAAAGATAAAGACTGATGTACTATACTGCTAACGTGCTAACACTCCATTGAGGTTATGTGTTGGTGTTATACCTAATTGTGCAACAACTGAAGCCAGATTATCAGAAAATGGCGAAATGAGGATCCCTTATTGGCTAAATTTGTAACGTGCGCAGTATCCCTGCTGCTGTCTTGTTTGAGCATTTACGTTTCTCTGTTTTTTTTTTTGCTTCATATGTTGTACTAAAAGTATTTTCAAATGTCATTTAAATTACCCTTAACGCAACGCATTATTAAATTTGAATTTTAAAAGCTATATCTGTTGTAAAGTCATCGGTACGGGTGGGCAAGAAATTTAATAATCGATTAAACGCTTAATATTTTAGCAAATAACTGAATAATCGATTAATCGAAATAATCGATTATCGATATTTTCTGAAATATTAATCGATAAGTCGATTAATCGGTAATTTCTTAAAAGTGAATCGAATAATCGATTATTGTCGCCCACTCCTAATCCCATAATATTGTTGTAAGTGAAACCGAAGCTGAAATTTCGGTAGAATCATTATTGCTGATGCAAGACTAATGTTATTATAAAAAGAGGTAATAAATACTTTGGCTGAATCAGCAGATAAAAATTTATAATTTAGTTTTGAACAACAGCTGCACTGATGCTTCTATATTTTTTTACTAGTTTCGTCCCTATTAGATTAATTTTTAAAAATAGCGATAACTCTGAAATACACGTATGGCAAAATTGCAGGTCCTCATCAACGCGTTTCTGTCGTCCGCTTAACATTCATTTTGCTCGTGAGACTCCTGAATTAACCGTTGCAAAAACAAAATTTGGATCACCGAATTAAAAATTTAAAACCCTTTTTTTACAACGAAGGAGCCTTTAATTTTCAAAATCATTTTTTTAAACGATTTAAGAACATACAAATGATTTTTATACATGATTTTTATCGTTAGTGATAATTGATACTCCCTATATATAAATATAGATGATGAGCAAAAAATTCAACAATTATTTGTCTAAAACACGATATACTAAACGTGTAATACTTAATAACTTTTATGTCTTATTTCTGGTAAACCTTATTATGGCCAGCTTTCCTAGAAATTCGACCAGTGTGCGCCGGGTCCAAAGGTCACATGCCAGTATCATGCTAGTTTTCGCGCGGGGAAGGAGACATACCGTTGACGTGCCGCCGCGGAGAGTGAATCTTCTTATAGTAGTTAATATTCGCTGGTTTGGGTTAGTATTTGTATTTGCTTTAAAAATAAAGATATCTATATCAATAAAAAGAAAAATGCTAAGAAATGACGAGGCTTAAAAATGTGATATCTCTCTTATTTTATCGTTATATTGAAGTGAAACTTCTTTAGCGAGGGTAGTAAGTCGGAAGAAATGAAACGGAAATCAAAGTGATACAAAACAATTTAATGAAACATGTTCTAGAGGGCTGACATTTTTAGGACATGTAGCCGGGGTAAAATGAGGATCCTGGACAAATGTTGAACCCCTTATCCGTTTCACGGAGTCATCAGTGGAGAGAATTATAGCCCCACCCCTCCCCCCCAACTCCCACGGATACCCAATGATTTTCAAAAAAATGAGTAAACATCGTAAAAAATCGTAAAAAATCGTACAAAATCGTAAAAAATCGTAAAAAATCGTAAAAAATCGTTCGGAGAGTTAATAAGAGTATTATAAAACGGAATAAGAAACAAAATAAATAAAAAAAAGAAAAAGAAATTTAGAGAAACGCGAAGGTCGGGGATGGCAAAAATGGAAAGCAAATAAATGCTTTATGAAAAAAAAGTTGGGAAAAGCAAAAAAATATTACAAAGTGGTGAATCCGGGGGCAAAAGTTGAGGAAAAAAAAAGCTTAAAAAAATAAAAATTCAATTCCTAATATCTCTTTCAGAGGTTTGTTTCACTTCAGTTGTGTGCTTATAAAGGTGGGGCCCATAATTTTTTTTCTACATGGTGTTCAGAAATTTATTTATTTATTGATACTCTTACAAACACAATCATGATTGTAATTAAAAGTAAGATAATGAAATCAGAGGAATAAAATGATTTAAATTAAAGATATCACTAAACTATGAATAAAACAAATCAAACAAGTATCACATAGAAAAAAAAACAGGTACAATACCAACAACACTTAAACTATAAGCACCTAATGCTTTAATAATTAAATAATTTAGCCTGTGAGAGTGTAGGACCTTATTTCTTTGGTGTTATTTCTATCAAATAAATCTATATTGCAAGCTTCCAGTAGCATATTACATTGGTACATCATATGTCTAAAAGGCGATCAATCAGTAATATCAATATAAAAAACCCTGAAGTTGCAGTAATCTCTTGAGATACACACTGGCCGACCCTAACTTGCTGATATCTATTTGTGAGGTAAGACTTCATAAACTGTAGTCCCTGCTCAGAAAATCCAAGCACTCCCAGTCTTTGCTGTAACAAGTTGTGATTAACCTTATCAAATGCCTTTGCACAGTCAGTCATAACTGTATCTAGTTGCTGTTTATTATTTATTGCTGTGGCAACTGACTCAGAAAATAAAAGAAGATTGGTGACTGTTGATCTATCAGGCAAAAAGCCATGTTGCTCTACTGCAAATGAATCTTTAAATTGGGTATAAATATTACCATAAATAATAGTTTCAAATATCTTGGCAACAGAATTTAAAATACTTATTGGTCTATAGTTTTTAATTTGTGATTTTTCGCCTGCTTTGAAGATAGGTGTAATCATTGAACTCTTAAGAGCATTAGGAAAAACTTTGGTTTGAATTGATAGATTAAATAGAAAAGTTACAGGTTGCACCAGAAAGTCCGCACAGCATTTATAAATATAAGATGGTATGTTATCACCTCCAGTGGATTTCTTTGCTTTTAATTTACGAATAGTTGCTCTAACAATGTCTTCAGAGATTTCAGAGAAGTAAAATTTACCAGTGTTTGTACAGACATGATCACAGTCATCAGTCGCATAGACAGAACTGAAGTACTGTGCAAAGGCATCAGCTATACTTTTAGGATCAGATTTTATAGCATTATTATGATATATAGTTTGGGGAATACCACTCTGTTTACTTTTAGAAGCAATAAAAGACCAGAAACCACTTGGATCCTCATTTGCATTTTGCTCCACAGCCCTGTGAAAACTTTGATATTCAAACCTAGTTTGCTTTTTAATATCCCACCGCAAAATTATATAAGCCAGATTTAAATCAAAATTTGCCTTATTAGTTTGTAATTGCTTATGCAGTTTATTTTTTTTGTCTAATTTTTCTAATTAGTTCAATTGAGAAATATTTAGGATATTTACAGTTATTTGAACAGTTATTAAATTTTTTGGGTATCGCTGTGTCAATGAAAGAATATAGTTTTTCATAAAAAAGCTGAAAAGCATCATTTACATTTTCGCTTTGTTCCAAATCTTCCCAATTCAAAATTCTAAACAGTGAGTACAGTAAACAAAAATCGCCCTTTGAATAATTATATGTGTATGATGTTTGGATATTATTGAAAGAACTATGGTTAGTCTTAAGTTGCATCTTAAAATTTAAAGAGGGATGATAATCATCTTCTTTAACTAATGGAAGAGTACACCTACAAAAATCTAAAATATTTACATTACCTAAGACTAGATTCAACCTTCTACCCATAAAATTCATCACAGTGTTATATTGCATAAAATTACACATACTTAGGAACTCGTTTAAAATCCTACTTTTTTCACAGCTATTTGTTGTGTAGTGAGGAATGTTAAAATCACCTAGCAACAATGCATCCAAATTCCTGCAAACTAGCTCTTCCAATGACTCCAAAAAATCAAAAAAGGAGTCATTACAGGTATTAGGTGGTACATATATACAAAATAGATACATTACAGATTTTTTTAATTTAATTTTTAAAGCCAGACATTCAATATCACAATTAGATTTAAAATTAATAACCTCCATATGGATATTATTTTTCGCTGCAACAACAAGCCCTCCACCTCTGGTTTTTCCATTGTCTCTGTCCTCTCGGAATACATGGTATCTACAGTCAAATAATTCTGCATCGCAAAAGCCCTCAGTTAACCAAGGCTCAGTAAGCACGATGATATCATAAGACTCAGATAATATGCTGGTGTATAAATCGTGCACTATTGTTCTCTGGCCACGAACATTTTGGTAATACACAGTAAGATTAAGAGTTTTATGTGAAGAAATACTTGAAATTTCTATGCTTGAGGGTCCTTCTCTGTTGATGGCACCCTCCTCTTCTGGAAAAACTTCTATACTATAGCCCCATTAGGCCATAAATCTCTCCTCCATGCATTTTTTAGATCCTCTTGCCTTACTGTCACTTTGAATGAGGCATCAAGCTCTGGATGCTTAGATGGATGTAACGTACATTTGACATCCTCAAAATGCGGTTGAAGGAATTTTTGAAGATCATCAGCTGTGGTTTGGGGTGCTAACCTTGTGAGGTAAAGAGAAGAGTACCTGGGTACCGTGAGTAAACCATTGCAACTTTCCTCATTTTTGCCAACAACAAATCTACGACGCCTCCTGTTTTGCACTTGTCGCCACTCATTTTCACCTTCTGTATGAGAGTTTAATCCATCTGCATTGGTTACATCCGCAAGATGAATTACCTCATTCATTTTACTGGCGGTCCTTGCTTCTAATATGCCCAAATTGACTTGTTTCGCAGAAAATTTCCCCGCAAAATCGGCAACGGAGTTTGTTGCAGGATTTCTGCTTTGTTTATGGTTCTTTTGGACTGTGTCACTGACATTAGTGTCATTAACAGCTGAGCTGGCGACGTTGCCATACGTCCGGACAGTGCTGCTAACTGTTTTGAGTTTGGGGACTTTTTGTGAAACCCCAGTGGTAGGACTGGAAACCAAATCTATTGGGTTGGCAACACTGCTGGGTTGGCTGCCCTGTTGCTGACTGGCTGTCAGGGGGCTTTTCACAGGGTTGCCAAATGAGCTTGATTTTACCTCAATATTTCGGAGTTTTTCCTCGAGGAGTTTAATGTTGTTATACAAAAGAGCTTCCTTTGCTTTCAGCTCTTTGATTAATTCATCCTTGATGCTAATAACTTCATCTTTGGCTTGAATTAAAGCACTTACATCACCTGATGCCGAATTAACGGGCGAACTTTCATCAGCGTCTGACCTAACCTCAATTGACGGTGAACAACATTTGACCAGATTATTTTTCCCGACGGCGGTTAATCCCGGTATCCTTAAAGCACAGGATGTATGGAAAACTGCGTCACACAAAGCACATTTCGCGACAGATGTAGCAACGTTACTTTTGCAATATTTGCAATTATTTCCGGCACCAATATTTTTGACCTTCTCGTCGCCGGTCATGTTGCCAAACCAATTTTAGAGCAAAATGCAACACCAAATTCATTAAAGCCTTTTGCACAAACAATAACAGATAATAATCATGATAAAAGCACCTAAAACTTGAGAGAACATTATTAATATTGATGCAAAACTTAATGACTTTGAATTATTTGCCTCGGGTATGTAGACAAGGTAATGCCATCGATACGCTGAGTGAAGCAAAGTACTGCCATGTTTTTGTGAAAAACGTATAATAAAATGCCGGAAAGAATAAAATAACTTTAAAAGACTCTTATTATAAGAATAATCTTAGAACACAATTAGTATCTGCAATGCTTATTTTAATATTTTATTCTAATATTATCTAAGATTGCAGCTGAAACTGGAACATATAATTTCTGAAATATCTAGTTAGATTTTATTGTTACTGATGCATACCCTGCTTTAGTATAGACTTTGTAAGAAAGAAAAAATAAATAAATATATAAAAAATACAAATTTCTCATCCATATAAAAGGAAATAAAATACTTCATTGATGTCAACGACATACACTACAAACTACAAACTACTAAAAAAATCCACCATATCCATAATAACGAATATACATACTCTTTTGAGGGAATGGTCTATACTTTCACTTTTTCAATGTTTACAGTACAAAATATCAAAATTAGCCTAAAATAATTTGCCCAGACAAACTCCAAACAAAACGAGCTTTCAAACCCTGAGTAACGTATGCGTTTTCCTTTTTTTTTCATCATTCGAATTATATGAATGAATTACAGAGCTGACCGAAAAAATGAATAAATATTGACACTGTATATTTTTAATCAAATGAGATTAAAGACGGCATATTGCTTTTAGAACCAGCTGCTAGAAATAAAATGATATAACTGATTTATGAAAATATATTCCGCAATATTCACCCTATAGCCAAATGCTGAAAACAGCGATCGCTCAATTTTCATTAGAACGAGAGCCGGCGCTCACCAAGGGACCATATCACTTAAATGTGATTTTTTTTTGTTATGCAGATGAGCTGACAAATATTAATTTGCATTGAAAAAGAATATTTTTATCCGATGTGTATATATTTATATTTTTAGACAATAATGGATTGCCTTCTCTTTTATTATTTTAGCGATTTTTAGTACTACGGTATTTATTCATGCCGGAAATCCTTTCTCATCGATAATTTTTAGGAAAGCGAGGATAGTTTTTTTTTATAATTTAACACATTGACTGCCCACAACGCGCTTGGCGCGTTGACTGGAACTTCGACGGTGTGCCCACACCGCGCTAGGCGCGTTCTTGTGTCTATTAGTTTCTGCGCACCACAGAAAGACCGGGCATAACTGCACGCGCTTGCTAATACGACTGGGCGTTTAGTACTGGTTCAAACGTAATGTGAGTAGGTTGGTTCCGATTTATTTTTTTAATTGTGCTTTTGGCGGTCTTTTTTATTCGAAAAGTTGATTGCACTGTTATAAGCGGTAAGGATCATTTCGTATCTACTTGTATTCCTTTTTAGAGTATAAAATACAGGGAAAAAATGCATTGTAAAGAAAATATGGTCATTATTTTTTTGTTTTTTTTTTACAGTGAACGCGCTAGGTGCGTTGATGGGCACCGAATACTGGTTTTATGCAAAATCGCTATTTTATATCGGACCAACAGCCTGGTTGTTCAAAAGATGTTAGGCACTTACCCAAAAGACCTAGATGTGACCCTAAGAAAGGCCTCACTGATGATGTAAAATATATGAGTAATAAAAACATTTTTTTCAGAACGCGTATGGCGCGTTTATGGGCACTGAGCGTGGTTTTTATGTTACTCAGTGCCCACAACGCACCTGGCGCGTTTTTGTTTTTTTTATAAAAAAAAAGTTGAAAATCCATATTTGAATTCATTTGTAACAAGTTTTAAGTATTTAATTTAAACAATATCCGAAAAACTGTAGTGGCACCTGACGCAATAGTCGTTTTTGGCGTGGGCAGTGAATGTGTTAAGTACCTAGTTGTGTCCCTTAGTATACGCAAATTCATTTTGACTGCTTTTATCTTATTCGACTTACTATCTCCAATTTGCAATTAAAAACGTAAATGAATTATCACAGCCTCACCCCTAAAATCCTTAACAGTGCCTCAAGACCTCAATAGCACTTGTGCGTTATGCAAATATATGCTTAACAACTAGAGATGACCTGTCTAGATGTAAAGGTAGAAGCGGCCAGACTTGTAAATTGGATTGGTTCTGAATTTGGAAAATGATTTTTATATAGACATTGAAGGAGGACAAGGTACCTAAAAAAGGATTCGAATGGCCATGAATGAAAAATGCTGAAGATTAAATGTTTAGAACTAAGGCATGCCAGATGAAGCGAGTTCTGGTGCATCATCGACATCCAGCACCTTCAGGACTATGCAGCAATTGCATATTTTCGTTTTATCTAATAGTGTTTTGATATAAATTGTACCAAGAAGCATATCCAGTATAAGATATTGCTTACAAGTATTTTCTTCAAAAAACTAGTAACAATTATTTTATCTTTATTTGTTTTATTTTTGTTTTCAAGCACATGTTAATTTTGTCGATATCACAAGTTTAGTGAAATGAAATACATTAAAAATCGTCTTCCAAATACATTTAGCAATAACAAACTGTGGAAATTTCTTCTTTTACGCATAAAGCGAGAAACGTTAAACAAAGCAAATAATGATAAATAAAAAACTTGATGGGACAATCAAGCGCCTTGTTGGAAAAGTATTTTGTATTTGGCGCTTGTAATCTTTTTTTATTTTTTTTTACTTATGTGATGCTTTATTTCAGTTTAAGTAAAACATGATTTTGTATGCTGAAAAACTTAACAAATAGGTTATGTAGGACTTGAGTATTTCATATCTATTTCTGGCTAAGATTTTGAGCGCCCATCTGCATCAATATTTTTTAGTGAACGAAACCCGAATCATACTGTGAGTCACAAATAGTTGTTGGATTTTATTGGGAAGTTTTCGAAGACTTGTTCAATTAGAAATAATAAAGAAGTTTATCGATGGGTACTCGATGAACCTGCCCATATTTCAGGTACGTTTGTTGCAGGATCTACTAACTCTCTGAATTCAGTGACATGACAAACATAGATTGCTCAAAAAGCTGAGAAACGATTCAAATACACAATGCTATTTATTAGTTTTGGAGTCAGAAAGATCAGTGGCGAACCCAAAGGGGCCACTGAGGCACATGCATTCACTGTTCCTCTGTCGCTATGGCCAACCTTAGTGTCATCGATATTGAGGGTGCGTTTGATAAAACTGCCTTTGGAAAAATCAAATCAGGCTTAACAAACAGGGGCATTCCTCCTACTGACAGTGGTTGGATTTTCATTATGCTCTCAAAGAGACGCGTACTAATTAAGGTGGAAGATACTGTAGTGAGAGGCATCGTTGCCAGAGGCTGCCCACAGGGAGGTGTTCTGTCGCCACTGCTATGAAATCTTGTTCTCGACAGCCTTTTGTATCACCTCAACTCAAATATCAATGCATATGCAGACGATCTTACGATACTGCTCAATGGAAAGTTCGAAGGAGTTCTGTGCAATCGTATGCAGAGTGGCCTTCGCTTAGTTGAAGAGTGGTGTAGGGAGCACTCCCTGTCTGTAAACCCCAGGAAGACGGAGACAGTGCTCTTCATCACAAAAAGGAAGACGGAGCCACGACGGCCTCCGACTCTCCTCAACACACAACTGAATTTTGTATCTGAGGTAAAATACTTTGAGGTCACCTTCGATGCTGAATTAACCTGGAATCTTCATTTAGATCGAAGACTAAAGAAGGCATACATTTCTTATGAACAGTGCCGCAGGACCGTGGGAAAAACCTGGGAGATGAAACCTGGGGTCGTAATGTGGATCTATACTGCTATCGTAAGACCCATAGTTGCCTATGGAGCCGTATTTGCTGGCCCAAGAGTCAACAAAAAACGGCAACCTCAGTCAGGTACAGATAACTACCTGCCTAACCATAACGGAAGCTATGAGAACAACCCCAACCAGAGCTATGGAAGTAACGTTGTGCTTGCCGCCCCTAGATATTTATCTAAAGGAGGTGGCACTGACTACATTGCTAAGGCTCTGAGTCGCTGGTGTACAACCCAGCATAAAAAGTGGAGAAACTAGCCGTCACCTGTGGGAAAGGGCAGTAGGAAGACTGCCACTACTGCAGGCTACAGTGGCTTTATACAAGACAGTGGTGACAATAGAGGCTAAGCTCCGTCCATCCGCCATGTTGCGGCTAAATTTGTTAAGAGGTAAAGCTAGAATTCAAGCATTTTCTACTTCTCGAGCGCAAAATGATGAATTGGAAATCTCTTTTAGCCTTATTGTTAAGTGCTGACATTAGCTCGATCGATAGCTATTAAGGTCCTGACAACATAACGTGATAAGTGTGCAAAATTTCACAGAAAACATACCGAAATTTAAATTTTCCGCCGTACCCATCTAGGCGGATTTTGACGTTTGGCCTTATTTTGCTTATGGAAAGGTTGGTGTTGTTATGTTTATCTCTTTTTCTCACATGGATCTAAAGAGAGATATATCTACACTTATTGTTAGCTGGTAAACGTCAAAATTAGCTAGATCGAGAATCGAGATGTAAGGTTAAAGTTTTACTTGTTTATGATTCTGAATTTTGTCTGACGAAAACGTAAAATATGTGAAAATGAAAATACTTTTCCAACAAAAAGTTGTTTTTGTGGAGTTGTAGATTAGCCGATGCTTTTAGAACAAAACTGTCTAACTAAATGAAACAAGTGAATTTTGGTTGGAATAATAGAAGAGGGAAGTTGTGAAGATGATCAAAATCTTGCCAAATCTTAAGGTGTTTTGCTGAAGATTATTGTAGTAGAAAAACTTCTGTGTATGTGCAGTAAACAAGAAGGAAAGCCATCATAAAAGAAGATTTATATTTATTTGATTGTGGTTTATATTGAGGTCACAGGGAAAATATTTATTTCATAAATAAAGTCTTCAATAAGTACAGAAGAACACATTTGTATTAATTTTATGCTTTATTTCCTGTAAATACTTGAAAAAGCCGTATAATCTAATTAGGTATATTTTAGTAAACAAAAAATAGGTACTCACCAAATGTTAATCATAAGCACTTACAGTCAGCAGAATCCAATTAATTATAAATAAAATCTCAATAACTCATAACTTTAATATGATTTATAATAGTTAATTTAAACATTAAATCTGCCTATTCATACCATTTAGGGCCACTACTTTTAACTTACAATAGTCACTTTAAACACTCATTAAATTAATCAGTATTTTGAATGTGCCACTGTCGGTACGACATTAATATAGATGTGTGATATTCTGGATATTCAAAACACTGATTAATTTAAGAGTGACTAATTGAAGTTCAGTGTAGTGGCCCTTAATGTTAACTTAACTCAAATTTAGCAGGGGAAGGTAATAAAATGTACAGAAACGTAAACATGATTAGGTTTAATTATTATTTATTTATTTATCTCAATAAGCAAAGCCTAATACAAAGGCGCTAACTTATTTGTAATACATAATAAATTCTATGAAGAAACCCTAATACTACTACTACTACACCAATTACATTTCTAATAGCACTGATTGCCAAATAGTAAACTAAGACTAATAAAGAAGAAATACAAAGAAACAGAGCAATGCCAGAGCCCTATGCCCTCAAATGTAGCATAAGCTCTCTTCTAAACTACATAATGGTTAAAGAGTTATTTACGGCTGCAGGCAACAACCTTTAGTGGTATCGGAGAAATATTTAATGTATCTTCGCTTGATGTAGACTGCGAAGTAGAGGATTTATTACCTTGTATATCTGCAGTTGATGTACCTGGCCGTGTTAAGGCATCAGACATGCTTATTTCCTGGCTTCGTTCTTCTGGCTCCATCGCTTCACCTAAGAAGAAAAGAAGGTACTTACTTACAGTATTTATTTATTTTCATTTGCAAAATTATTGAATGTACAAAATATAACCTTTATTTAACAATTTATTTATTTATAATTTACAATTATTACAATTCAAACTGTTTTGATATGTAGAAAGTTCTTTTCCCCAGTTGTATATTCATTTTAGTGGCACCTAAGTGATCGAATCACCTGTAAGTGCCTGCACTGTTTCTCGCCTAATGTAAAATACATGAAAAGAAAAAAGTAACCAACAAAATAATTACACTGATACCACAAGAATAATAAATAACCAGAATCCAAACTCTCAACTGTCACCGTGTATATTGTCTAAAAGCGCTTGGTGACCTTCAGTCCACGTCACAGCCAGAATTTCATGAGCGTGCTTACTGCATTTTGACTGATTTAATATTATCCATCTTATTAAGAAAATAGTAGCTGAACCACGGCACATATGTGCCGTGGCTGAACCATTGTTTATACAGTGCTGAACTTTAGTTGAGAATAAGTGAAAGTAACCGAAATTTGATTGGACGACTAACCCAAACTAGCCAAGTATATTAAAATTGATTATAACGTATCGCAACTGGCTCAAATAAGTAAAATAAGTTAAGACTAAGTGAAACTAACCGAAAGTTGATTGGACGACTAACCCGAACTAACCAAATCTATTAAAATTGATTATAACATATCCTAACTCGCTCAAATAAGTAAAATGAGTTGAAACAAAGTGCAACTAACCGAAACTTGATTGGACGACTACCTAACCCAAACTAACCAAATCTATTAAAATTGATTATAGCGTATCGTAACCGGCTCAAATAAGTAAAATGAGTTGAGACTAAGTGAAACTAATCGAAAGTTGATTGGACGACTAACCCGAACTAACTAAATCTATTAAAATTGATTATAACGTATCGTAACCCGAACTAACCAAAACTAATAAAATTGATTATAACGTTTCGGGACCGGCTTAAATAAGTAAAATAAGTTGGGACTAAGTTAAACTAACCGAAAGTGAATTGGACGACTAACCCGAACAAAGCAAATCTATTAAAATTGATTATAATCTATCGGAACCGGTTCAAATGACTAAAATAAGTTGAAACTAAGTGAAACTAACCGAAAGTTGATTAGATAACCAAAATTAACCAAATCTTTTAAAATTGGTTATAATGTATCGGAACCGGCTCATATAAATAAAATAATTTGAGACTCGATAAAGAAGTATTCACTTCTATCACGTGTACTGTGATACTTGTAACTTTTTTATTTGTAAATATGAATGCCTATCTTTTTATGTACTCTATTAATAGAGTTAATATAGTGTTTTGCATGTTAATGACATATCTGTTATAACCAGTTCAAATGATTAAAATAAGTTAAGCCTAAGTGAAACTGACTGAAAGTTGCTTCAACGACTAACCAAAACTATTAAAATTAATAATTACAATGTATTGGAACCGGCTCAAATAAGTAAAATAAGTTGAAACTAAGTAAAACCAACCGAAAGTTGATATGACGACTAACCAAAACTCACCAAATCTATTAAAATTGATTAACATATGATTCTCTCACACTTTTTCTCTTTTGTAACATCGATAAAGAAGTATTTACTTCTATCACGTGTAATGTGCTACTCGTGACACTTTTTGCCACTCTCGACGGATTATGGAGATCCTAGAGTCCAAAAAACATTAAATTCTGAAAAAAAAAATTGTGTCCCTGTGTGTGTGTGTCTCTGTTCGTCACACGACTTTTCTCCAAAATCGTTAGGTCGATTTCTACCAAAATGGTTATTTAGGAGTTTCGGGACAATATCTCCAGACGTTTTATAATTTTTTTTTAACCTTACAATAATTAAGGATAGTTTATATAAAGAAGAATATAAAAAAATTGGTTTTCACAAAAACGGCCTTAACGATTTTCATTAGATTTTCTATATGTTTACAATTTAGTAGGCAAATAATACGTACTACCCCGTTTTCAGTGAAAAATCGGTGCAGTCCCTTTACTCTTTAGAAAAATTAACAAAATCGATTTTCTCGGAAACAGCTCCAACGATTTTCTTCAAAGTCTGTACTTATTTACTAATTAGTAAGGCAAATAATATGCACTTGTTTGTTTTCCTAGGGAAAATAAGATAAAGCCACTTTACTAGTAAAAATATTGACCTTCCAATTTTTCCCAGTTCTGTGGCGTTTCTAATAAGCGAGAAATTAGTACCGTTTATTTAAGAATTTTTCCAAACCATCAGTGTTTTTCAAATTCACAGATTCCGATTCTGTATCTCGGATTCGCGTATCTCGCATACAGAATCCTCGTGTGAAAGAGCTCTTATTGTCGCCTCTCCTTTTAAGTTTTTTTCCTCTCAGGTGTAACCCGTATTTCCAATAGTCTGAGAACGAGGGATCTGTACCATGCATTTTCAGGAACCTCTATAACACTCGCAAAGAACCACCTAAAAAAATCGATTGTTATGTAAATCAACCTAGCGGTTTCGATTTTAGAGTTCGCCAGACAATTCGGAATTGCGAAACTGGTGAAAATCGGCAATTTCCGAAAAATCTCAAATTTATGTAAATTTTTGTTATTTTTGCCTTTCACCCTATATCTCTCTTACTTTAAGTCCGATTAAATTGAAATTTTTAGAAGAGCCAATTTGGACATTTGTTATCATGACTGACATGAGAGAAAAGCAAAAAAACGTTCGTGACACTAGCTTTTTTTTTTAAAGTTGTTGACACGAAATTTGTTAAAAATGCAGCAACAAATACTCGATCTCGAAAACTTTTTTTGGTTTTGGAGATAAATATATATAGTAAGCGACAAACCGACAGAACTGAAACAACTTTTTTATTTTGGTGTTTTTTTGATAAGTGGTTTGGTTTTTAACATAACGGTGCCACAATATCGAAAAAACTATGCCGACCGCTTACGCACTGCACAAGCATTAGTAACGCCATGCGTAGCTTGAGAGCGCCAAGATCTGTATTGTACTAATAATAACCTATTTAATAACCGTAACGTTTATTTCGAAGTTTATTCCGTAAATTTTAATTTTGAGAAATGAGAAAAATATAAAAAATTAAGTATTAAATTTTGATAAAGACAATTTTTTTTGTGATTTAAATAGATTCGATTTAAAATATCGTTCACTTTGTTATTTACGCCCAGTGTTTTTCAACATATTCATTTTATTTCTACATTTAACTTCGACTCGTATAGTTAAGCAACAATAGTTAAGAGATAGTTAACACATTTGTAAAATGGGATGATGATACTTTACATTTTACTTATCTGCTACTATTGAGCTCCACATTTCCCTTGGCATAAACAACTAATGTTGCAAGGCACATTCGCTTTAAAACATTTTCATTTATTTGTATAAGTAAATAACTTGCGCCTGCAGTTGGCTGTACTTCCCAAAAAGCTTGGCTTTGCTTCTCTTAGTATCTTTGGTACGAGAGCATTGTTTTCGATGTAGCAGCCAAAATTTGTAGGTTTTGGAACTTGAGATTGAACTTTAGTAGCGCTTTTATAGATTGCGCATTGCAAAAACGCCATTTTCATATGCATGAAAATGCATCTTTGATGGAGGCAACTCTCTAAAATGAAATACCAACGATTATAGTTAATAATGCACTTCAGTGATAAAGAGGTTTCATATTTAACATAATTAGGTACTTTTAAAAAATAAAATGACGCAGACAAACATATAAATTAATGTTACTCACCTAATATCAGTTTTACAATTTCGATGCGCTCGTAATTCGTCCATATTTCCCATAAAATTTGGCCGGCCGTACAAATTTAAAAAAAATGCTCTGCAACTTGTCCATAGCGTAGTCATAGGCGATTCGACTCATTTTAATGATTCGTACCATTCGAATAAAATGTACAAATGATTCATACCAAAGATTCGTATCTTTTTTTCAATCTTGTATAATACTTGCATAATCTTACCGCTCCGTGCTGATGCTGACTGTTCCGTATTGGTATTGGTTATACCATTAAACAATGGTTATACATATTACATAACTACTATTTAATTTGTATTTTGGCATTTTCGGAATCATTTTCTATCTAAGATATATGTTCAGTTTATTATTAAAAACTATTTTAAAACGTTTTCAATGTATATTTGATAATTCTGAATTCTGTTTACCTATATAATAAATTAATGTTTTTTCATCTGATCTAAGTAACTGAGAAACCCTCTAGATTTAGTGCTAATAAGGTATCTCAACTTGTAATTCTAAACTTCAATTTAATAAATAGATTAAAAAATATGAGTTAACTACTTGTTTCACTTTTTCTTAATAAGGATACACTTTAATTTAATGTTTATTTTGTTAAAAGAAACTTTCCTTCTTGTTTTTTATACTACCTATATATTTTATACCTATTACAATATCATTTTTTGTATCTATTTCTTTCAGATATTATTTTTTAAATTAATATACCCAATTAGTTATGTTACTGGCAATCCTGTTATTTCTTATGGATAAAATAAAAGGAAAATACCTGGTACTACTTCTTATTATATTTCAATTAAAACAAATAAATACTCTATACATTATGCTTAGCAAATATTACGACCGATATCTATAACGTACTTGCTCAATGTTTCTGTCTCTCTTTGGACTCGCCTTTACCGAAAAAAGAGCGAGAGCGACAGAGATAATAATACTAGGAGTGCTCCGACCATCAAATCAAACGCATCCATACTAGCATTAAAAAATATTTCGTTCACGCGACCGGTCGAATCGGTTATTTTGTTCAGGTCTTATCGCTGTCTCTCTCGCTTTTTTATTTCGCTAATGGCGAGTCCAAAGAGAGACAGAAACATAAAACCAACGCTCAACGGATACGGCACGCTACTACAGTACAGTACAAGCCAACTTAGCTAACTGTCGCGACGCGGCCGTCGAAGTGTTTTATTGCAGCATCGTTTTCTTGAAAACTAAAGTAGTTATCAAAAAATCACCGAAATAAAAAAGTTTTTTCGGTTCTTTGGCTACAACTTTGTCGCTTACTATATACATCTATCTGTAAAAGCAAAAAAGTTTTCTCTATCGAGTATTTGTTGCTGCATTTCTAAGAAATTTCGTGCCACCAACTTTAAAAAAAATAAAACTGGTGGCGCGTACTTTTTTTTGCCTTTGTCTCATGTCACTCATGATAACAAATGTCCAAATTGAATCTGGCGAGTGTCGGCGGAATTTCGGCGGATCGACCAGTGCAAGGTCACGGCAGCCAATGCGTAGCAACGAGGAAAGATTGGCTTCAGTTATCCCTTCTCGTCTTGATTAACCATTGTTTCCTTCTTTCGGCATCTCTTGGAAAGCGTTTCATTACAAATCCCTTTTTTGCAGAATTACTACAATTTATTGCACAACAACCAAGCATCTTTGGTACAATAATAATACGACTTTAAAATACGAGTTTATAACTATGGCTTTTAAAAAGCAAACAAATGCTAATATCACAAACACTGTTCAATATACAATACTCAAAGTCACTTAAAACTAGTGTATAATCGTCAAATTTTAAGATTTGACACAAAACTATTTCATATACACACTATGCAAATGAGAATAAATTTGGATTTAGCCGCAACCTTGCGGACAAATCACGTGATCCCTAATATCCAATCAAAAATAAGACCCCCATTGTCGCCACTGTCTTGTATAAAGGCACTGTACTGCAGGCCAGCGCGGACACCACACCTCCCAAGTTTGTCTTCGATAAAGTATATGATGTACCAATAAAGGCAAATGAGCCTATAACCAAAGGTGTGGTAAACATTTTCGTGGATGCCTCAAAAACTCAGGAAGGAGCAGGCTGTGGAATTTACTCCCGAATCTTGCGAACTGAACTCAAGTGGTCAATAGAGAGACACGCAAGCATAGTTCAGTTTGAACTTGCTTCCATATCCATAGCCGCAAAAGAGATTGTTCGCAAGAACACCGAGGACAAGACCATTAACATCTACACGGACAGTTGACAAGCAGTACTGGCCCTAAAAAGGTATAAACTTACAGCCAGGTCAGTACTAGAATGCCACAAATCACTGGAGGATGCCGCCCGCAAAAACAGAATTTCTGTGTGCTGGGTTAAACAACATGCACAGTGCGAAGGTAACAAATTAGCGGATAAATTGGCTAGAAAGGCAGCTGGTTCAAACATTATAGGAGTAGGCCATTCAAACCTACCTATCGCGACGTTGATACATATGATAAAAAAAGATCACCCATAAAGATTTTAAAGCAAGTTGGGACAAAACAACTAACTGTCGACTGGCCAGGGAGCTACTAAGCTATCCCAATGAGTCTGCAGCAAAGGCATACCTGGGTATGTCAAGGAAGAACCTACTACTCATGACGTGGATTCTGCCTGGACACTGCCAGCTAAGGAATCATCTCTACACAATGAGATTATGTGAGGCATCTCTATGCAGACTTTGAACAGGAGGACGAAACAGTAGAGCATCTGCTCTGCGATTGCGACGTTGTTTCGGAACTAAGAGGATCCATTTTGGAAGAACGATGGCCAACCATGTCTTTTCTCAGAACAGCCTCCTCAGGCAACATCGCCGCCCTTTTTACAACACTATGCTGGGCGATGGCCTAGACGGATTGCTTGACCTAGGGAGAATGCACAGGGGGTCCAATGGGGCCTAAGTGCTGTGGCCTTCATGCCCACTTTCTCATCATTTCCAGATTTAAGATGGCCAACCTCCGTTCACCCAATGCTACATGTTGAAAACGATCCAAAATGGTAAATATTTAAAAAGAAGCAGTGTGTATATTCTATCTAATTAAAGTGTCCAAAATTTGCACCCCAGACGTAACCGAATATTGAGCTCGGACTGCCTAGTTAAGAGCCAGATACCGTATCCCGTATTACTGCTCCATACATCATTTTCACGAAGAGTTTAAAGAATACTGAAGCTGGTATTTAAATATTAAGTAACGAAAATTGCGTAATGCGCATTAGCGCATGTGGAAATAACATATAATAGTTATTGAGAATCTTTGGCATAATATGGACGTGGTACCGAAAGTGTTTCGTTCGTGGTCCTTCTTCCAGAACTAAGTCGTAGGTGCACCACTGATAAAATTCCACATGTTGGACAAGGAATCATGCACAGTGGTCATATAAATTTAACGATTGGACTGGTATTCTGGAAGATGCCATAGTTGGATTCTTAGTCATTTAGAATAATCAAGTCAAGTCAAGTCAAGTATGCTTTATTGCCACAGAAAAATTCAAATAAATTTTATGGACAAAGCTAACTAAAATAAATAAACTAACCATAGTAGGGCAAATACAAAACAAAACAAAACTTAATATATACAATAATATATACGATAAAAATAGAACAAGCAATTTTCAAATTGAAATTGGTCACGATTTAACAAAAAAACTATATTACAGAACATCATAAGCAGTTGAACTAGATCCACAGGAAGTACACAAAACATAGGGTAAAGAAACCCAGTGTTATCAAAATATTAAACATACATTATAACGAAGCGTGATGTTTGTAAAAATAAGGAAGGTCATGTCGGCGAACTTGACTCAGGCAATATGCATATGCTGCAGAGTTGAAAATACCGAGTAAAAGTAAACAAAACATGACTAAAATTGATAGCTTGGTATTTAATTTTGTGTAATTCCTGTATATCCGAAAAATCACTAATTCGTCAAAAAGATAATCCTATACCTATTATAAAAAATATATATAATATAAAAAAAAAATAAAAATTTCACCGCCGCACATGAAGCCCAAGAAAATTAATGGAGGAAAAAATAAAATCTAATTCACGCAAAACTCATTTATAGAATAATAAGGTCTTTCTAGTAGGTAAGCTTTGGTTTTTTCACGAAATTTAGCAAATGTAGGGATGGATTTAAGATGTAGCGGGAGTGTATTGTATAACTTCTTGGAATTATAAAGAATAGAATTTTTTGTTAATTCAGAGGAGGGAAAAGGAAGGTAGATGTTCTGACTCGAATTTCTTGTTGAGTACTCATGTTGTGGCCTTTCGGGAAATATGGTTCGATATTTGCGTATTAAACAAGTTGTTTCTAAAATAAACAAAGCAGGAAGCGTAAGAATTTTATATTTTTTTAAAGTAGTATTCGCAATGAGCTCTGCCATTAAGACCAAATAAATAACGAATTGCTCTCTTTTGAAGTTTGAAAATGGTACGAAATTACTCGGTGTTACAGCAGCCCCAAAAGGGAAGGCCGTAGCGAAGATGAGATTCAAACAAAGAGAAGTAAGTGATCCTGGCAGTAGACAGATTTAGTTCCTTCGAAACCGATCGAATTGCGAAGCAGGCAGAAGAAAGCTTTTTTGTTAAAGAATCAATATGTGCGGACCACTTAAGGTTGGCACTAATACTCAAACCTAGGAATTTAGCCGATTCAACGTATTTAATATTGCTGTTGTGAAGTAGCAAAGGTTGTTGTAAGGTTGTTTTATAAGATAAGGCTACCGTTTTATCAACGTTGAAACACAGCCAATTTGAGTCAGACCAAGTTTTGATTGTGACGAGATCGCCGGAGATATTAGAGTGTAGGGAGAAAGTATTAGAATCACTCCAAGTTATGCTTGTGTCGTCAGCAAGGAGAGAAATTTTACCATTGATTTTTAGGTATGTAATGTCATTAATATATATTAGAAAAAGGATAGGCCCAAGAACAGAGCCCTGTGGAACTCCACTGGTAATTAATCTGCAATCAGAATCAGAACCGTTCGCTCTAACAAACTGCTGTCTATTTTCAAGATAAGATTGAAACCAGTTCGAAGGAATACCACGGATTCCATAAAAATTTAGTTTTCTTAACAAGATGTCATGACACACACAGTCAAACGCTTTAGCGTAATCACAGAAGACTGTAGCAGTGGGGAGATTGTTGTTAAGGGATGAGTAGACATCGTGAAGCAACGAGAACATGGCGTCATTTGTACACTTGTTTGATAAAAATCCGAACTGTTCCGGGGACAGTATGCCATGTCTAAGGAGAAATGGCATGAGGCGACTTTTTAATAACTTTTCAATGATTTTAGAGAGTACAGGCAACAGAGCAATTGGACGATAATTGCATAAGACATCCTTTTCACCTCCCTTATGAAGAGGAATAATTATCGCAGTTTTGAGGCATTCGGGAAAAACACCTTTCGTGAAGGACGCATTAATTAAGGAAGCTAGGACATCCAGAATTGGAAGTGGGAGGTTCAAGAAAATTTTAATTGACAGATTATCAGTGCTACAAGCTGATTTACTCTTTATGCTGCTCAGAACCTGAAGAAGTTCAAGGCTGGTCACAGGGCTTTGGAAAAAACTATCAGCGACTTTTTTAGAAGGAGGAAGAAATGAGAGAGGGTCGAGAGAAGGAGAAATACCAGAGGTAACATTTTTGCTGACGTTGACAAAATGTTCGTTCAAATCATTTGGTTTTGGCATGCTCTGATTCGCGGAATTTGTTTTGCCTCTAAGATCGTTAATAATGGACCAGGCCTCCTTGGATACGTTTTTAGCAGTTGATAAACGATTTTGACAATATTGTTTCTTTGCTGTCTTGATAAGTTTTAGGTAGATCTTCCCATAATTCGAAATGAATTCAAGAACTTGAGTGGAGTTAGTGAATTTTTTTATGTATGAGAGGGAACGCATATTTTTTGCAGATATGCGTAAGCCTTTGAATTTGGAGATTACTGCCTCATGATCTGAGAGACCCGCGCTAGTTACTGTCGATTGGACATCAGTTGAAGGACGCTACATAGTCAATGATAGAAGAGGAATTGTTAGAAATCCGAGTTGGAGAGGTTACATTCATTGAAAGACCAAAAGAGTCAAAAATAGAAATTAATGATTTTTGGGCAGCACAAGCGGTAGCGTAGTCAATATTTAAATTACCGCACAAAATTTTCTTGCCTTTCCCCGGCAGACCATCTAACAAGCTTAGCAGGTTATCAAAGAACAATTGCACATCGGAATTTGGCGCTCTATATATACAAATTACGTGTAAATCAAGGTTCTTATTGTATACAATGGAAAATTCAAAGTAGTTATCCGATTGGAGATGATCAAATTTAGTTACAGGTAAAAAGCCCTCGCTCAAGGAAAGAATCAGTGTTCCCCCATGAGCCGAGTTTTTCCGATTATATCTGGCTATTGTGGAGTACTTTTCAACATAAAGCGGTTCATTCTCACTCAGCCAGTGCTCTGTAATTGCAACTAGTTGGGGGAACCCTGATTCCTCCAAAAACAAAAACAATTCATCAGTCTTATTTCGCAATGAGGCAACATTAATAAGAACCATACTAAGCCTGGCGTCAGGATTAGTGGAATCTAGTCGCTCAGGATACGTCAAGCTGCTTAAAAATTTTTCTTCGGGGAGCCGCTGGAGAAGTATTTTTGGTGACCCTCTCTGGACTTCTGAAGCTGAATCGTCCTCTCGGAAACAACATGGGATCTGTAGGAACAAAGATCTTCTTCCACTTCAGTGTGTTTAAACCCATATGCGGCATGAAAGTCGTGGTAGACCTTACGTAAAATGTCATCCTGGATTGGCAGTCCTTCAGATGCTAGGAATAATCTGATGCTTATGTTGGTAAATCCCTCATAGCATACCGAGGCAGGTTGGTCATACAAATAGGCAAGGTACAACCTAATGGCTCTGAAGATGGCAGGTTCCCTTAGCCTTGCCATAAGGAAACAATTACTAGAGTCGTTAGACTTACTGGCGGCCTGTGTTAATTTAACTGTTGGGGGAGTCAGCGGGTCCAGAGAGAAGGATGGACTATGGGATGATTCCTTAGACAGCTTAATTTTGACATCGCTCACAAGGGCATTAGTTTTGCAAGCAGCGATAGCTTGTTTGTCAGAAGTTACTGTAGTTACCTTGTGCGCGTTAGCTTCACTGACTGGATAGGGAAGTCCCGCAGAGTGCCAGAGGTCGGACTGCTAGTCACTTTCGCCTTGGTGGAGGGAGTTAGATAGAGCTCTGGAGTTTTTTTTAGTTTTGTAGTTTTCTGAGGGATTTCAGATTCCGATGACCATCTAACTTGAGCCCCAGGTGGCCAGATATTGATGCCGCACAAATTCTCAGCGGACTTTCATTGATAGGGTCCCCCTCTAAATGGTGAGTACCTGAATTTGTTAGAATAAGCTATCAATCCTCTTATGATATATGAGTTGGAAAATCAAATTGATGCACATGGAAAATAGACTCCATATCTCATTACTATTTACCTCCATCCAGTCCAACAAATGGATTGGAAGAAGAGAATTAATTATGTGGCAAGCAAGCTGGCTTAACTGCCGCAGTATTTCTTTAGAATATATCTTAAGTCAGTTTTGTATCAAATACAACCCGATGGTGTTGAAGAACTCATACTTAAGATTACATTTGCATGCAGAGTGATTCTAAAAAATACTTGTTTTGAAATATTGGTTTGAGTTTGGGAACAGGTTTTGTTATTATTTTGAAAATAATTCACAACACTTTGAATAACTTATAAAATAAAGTTTCTTTCCTTACCATCATTTTTCATTGAAGGCAACTAAAAGATACAAGTTCTTTCACGAAATTCATAAATAAAACCGCCAAAATCCAAGAACTTTAAACAAGACAGGATGGTTCGATCTGCCGATTTTTTTTCACTAACAGCTGCTCTGTCGTGACGTAGCCACGCGCGAAATTTGGCGCGAAAGGCACATATAAGTACATATGGCAAAGTCGTACGAGCAAGACTATTTTTCTTGTTTAGAGTTTATAAAAAAGAGTTTAAACTCAAAATTTTAAATGGATAGTAAGACTAAACTATTTCTTACGAAATTACCAAGGTTTTTTTTATTAATGAAGAATGGAAAATATTTTTTACAAGCTTTTTGTTTTTGAATTCTAACAAACCTGGATAAGCCAAAAGTAAATAGAAGACGGGGGATTATTAAATCTTGTATGAAAAATATCCTTAAGAGTATGAATAATAGGAGCTTATGAGAGATAAATAGACAACAATAAAATAAAATCTGACTACTCTTTTATACAGATGTGGGCCAAAAAGGTATGCATAATTTGAAAAAGCTTAATAATTGTTTCTCAGAAAATGTTATTCTATATGGAAGTTAGTGCATAAAGAAAAAATAATTTTAACGATACAAAAACTCAGATTAAGTATTCACGGTGCGCGAAAAATAAAAATATGTTACTTTCTAAAACATATTTTTTAAGACCGCAGATGTGAAATACAAGCGAGAAAGCTGTAAGTTTATCCATATGAGATACATGCTTCTTTCCTGTTCTGTGGATACATGTACGATTTATAAAAAGCTGGTACAAATCTTAAAACTAATTCTATTTTTGACACCATTAGTTTAATGATCTACACTCTACACTGTATGATAATATTAGGGTTAGCTATTATATAATATAAACGGTGTACCACAGGGTTCCATCCTAGGACCAGTGCTGTTCGACTTGTTGGTGAATGACCTTACGTAAGATGTATCTGAAAAAGATCATAATCTACGCAGATGACAACATGTGTTATTGGTGACTGGAACTATGAAAATTTAAAAACTGAAACAGAGAAAGTAATCAGCGAATTGACACACTGGTGTAATGCAAATAAATTAAAACTCAACCTTGATACAACAAATTATATTTTATTCAAGAAACGGAACATCACACACATGCATCAAATATACACCTTAATACTAAAACCACTCTGAGTAACCTAGCAGAGATCAAAATCCCTGGACTCACTATTGATAATGAACGTTAGTACAAATCACACATCACTGAATTGAAGCATAAACTGAACTCAATTTGTTACTCTATGCATCTATTGCAACAAATTACATCACCCACAGTGCTTCAAATAGTAAGTATACTTTGGTTACTTTCACTCTAAAATGTGCTAGGCAATTCAGTTCTGGAGAGGTGAGAGTGGAATAATGAATATATAAGCTACAACCAAGACCCTCATGTAATAGTATTTTAAAAGTAACAATATAATGACCCTCACATAATTACTTACATAAAATTCTGCAAATGATACACAATAGGATTAAAATAAATTTGATTACTAACGAAAATAATCCCTATAATCTTCGTAAAGATCTCATTATTTGGCCTATCTTTACCATTTCAACTAAATTGTTAAAAATTACATATTACAGCGGTATTACCATATACAACCTTCTTCCCACAAACATCAAATATACCTACTAGTATAAATCCATTTAAAAGTGCTGAAAAAATTATTACTGCAGTGCACTTATTATAGTCTGCACGAGTTTGAATCTCATCTCCATATGTTCATATGCACAGTATATGTTCCACAATTTAAGTATTAACTGTATTGTTAATTCTACGTCCTCAATATACAACATAAATTTTAATGATGAGATCTATTGTATTTTATACATACTGTCTAAAGCATCTTAACTATTCTTACCCTGGAATTGATTGCCTTTGGCTCCACAAATGATTGAATTTTGTTTGGATTGTTATAGAGCCACTTCGGCCCCGGCTCAAGGATGTAAACTGCACAAGTGCAAGTTTAGTGACCCTAATGAAA